>CAUYQG010064532.1:0-12109 GCA_963574415.1 Tarsius wallacei | reverse complement strand
AGGTCGAGGTTGCAGTGGCCGGGAGCGGCCACTGCACTCCAGTCTGGGCGACAGAGTGAGACTCCAATCAAAAAAAAAAAAAAACTCTGGAAAGTTCGTTCCAGTCGCCTAGTGCTTAGTAAAACCTCACAAAAGGAACTTAGTGTCACTGTAAGTTTTCCTCTCATCCTCAGCTTCAGGAATGGGATGTTCTGAGTAATTCTAGAATTTTAAAATTTGTGGTACCAAGGTGTGGTGGAGGAAGAAGGGAGAAAGAGAGAAACTCTTTGTTTATGCCAGGTTGTCTCCTTCTGGAAGCCAGTCCTCAAAATCCTAAATATTCTTGATCTCAGAGGCAATGCTTGTATGTGGTGGGGACCATTCCCCGCATCCCCTTCCTATCCATCTTAAACTGACACTTCTGTAAAATACAATGAAAAATGAGTGACTAGAACAACAAAGACAAAACACAGCCTCACTGATCATGTATTTGCATGTGGTAACATCAAAATGCTGTAAAGGTTTCTAAATGCTTACTCTGCATTTCTGCAAATAACCTGTTGACGATGTATAATAAACGTTTGTACACCGGTACCAATCCACAGAGTGCACTTTGAGTTCATAGTGTAGATTAATGGAAGATTACTTGTTAGTTTAAGGCTAGAATCCTGAAAGTTTTCCTTATTCTTTAGTGCACAAATCTGTAGCCAGACTTTCTCCATAGGCAAGGAAAAAGAAAGGCCAATCTGATGGTTTACTACTCACTCCTGTCTTACCATAGGGGAAAAGTGAGCGCTAATAAATTGGAAGTCACCAAAGTCACTGTCTCCTTGGCAGCAGACAGAGGTTGTCTCATTGAGCTGTCCAGGACTGCCAAGAAAGGGAGGAGCCACATTTCTGACACAAGGGAAGACTGGAGGAACGGTTGGGTCAGAGACTAGAGGTGGCCCAGATCCCTCTACCTGTCCTGACCGGGAAGCTGGCCTGCACGAGAGGAGTCATTACTGCTGTGTTAGCTTTGAGACTTGGGATGAATACTTGTACCATGATTTCAACGCTGTGATGACTCAATTTACAAAATGGCTATTGGCGGTTAGGATGGTTTGAGTGTTTACTGCATGGTAGGCTCTTGAGGCATTATCTCCAGCGACCCTTTTAGGTTTTTCCATTGTTATCATTGTTACTTTACAGACAGAGTAACTAGCCTCAAAGAGCTAGAGTGCCCAGCCAATGAGCTGAAGTTGGTGCAAGGAGCTATTTATGATGTTTTGGAAAAAGATTCCTGGCACCGTGCTCCACAGAGCCAAAGGCCTCTGTGCATTGAAACTATGTTAGAGCAAGAATTCAGCCACACACAAATCATGTTATTTAGGGCAATGGTTCTCAAACTTTAGCATGCCTCAGAAGCACCTGGAGGACTTGTTATTGCACAGATTGCTAAGCTCCCAACCCCAGGATTCTGACCTCATAGGTCTGGGTGAGACAGGAGAATTTGCATTCAGCAAAGCAGCAGATCATGCTGAGGCTCCTAGTCCCTGGCTCACACTTTGGGAAGCCCCAGTAGAGAGACAGGTAGAACTGTGTGCTGGGACACACCGAATAGGGTTATTGCTTCCTGAGGGACACTGTCTGGAAGGGTGGGAGGCCTGGTGATATCTCTTGTCCACTCCAGGGAACTTCCCACTTCCTCTTTCTTATGAACTGCTTGCAGTTAAGTTAGTTCTAAAAATCCAGGCTCTCTAAATTCAGCAGTCATATCCAGAGAACTTTGGGGCACAATGGCTCAAAAACAGATGCTCTGATACCTCCTTGGGCTGTGTTGCTAGCTCAGAGCAGAGTAGATGTTTGCTAAATGCTCACATAGATTCTCTTAGAATAATAATCCTGTTAATTCTGGTATATCCCCTAAGTGAGAGGAAGAGCTGAGAATACTCTTCCGCCTCTCCAAATCACTTTACTTATTTTTGGAATTGGAGATGTACGAACCCAGCCCAAAAATGACAAGGTGATATGGTTTGGATATTTGTTCCCACCAGAGCTCATGTTGAAATGTGATTACCAGTGTTGGAGGTAGGGCCTGGCGGAAGGTGTTTGGATCATGGAGGCCCATCCTTCATGAATGGAGGAGCCAATGGCTTGGTGCCCACCTGGAGGTAATGAGTGCATTCTCTAAGTTCACATGAGTCCTGGTTGTTTTTGTTTTGGTTTTTTGGTTTTTTTTAGTTGAAGTCTCACTTCGTCTCCCAGGCTGGAGTGCAGTGGCAAGCTCATGGCCACCCCAGTGTCGACCTGCTGGGCTCTGGCGATCCTTTCACCTTAGCCTTCCAAGTAGCCAGAACTACAGGTGCGCACTAGCACACCCAGCTAATTTTTTGATTTATTGTAGAGATGAGGTCTCACCAAGTTGCCCAGGCTGGTCTTCAATCTGTGGGCTCAGACAATCCTCTCTCCTCGGCCTCCCAAAGTGCTAGGGTTACAGGCTTGTGCCACCGTGCCCAGCATGTACTGCTTTTATATTCAGATTTTTTAATCAATAGTTTTGTTTTTAACCAACCAAGGATTTCTGAGTTCTTAGAGATCAAATCCAGTCCTTGGTCCTGACCTTGCACTCACCATGTGGAACAGAGCAGATTCACCCCCCAGCAGTCCTAACTTGACTATATGCTCTGATTCCCACCTCAACTCCAAGTTGCAAATGTAAAAGCACTTCGTGGATGACGTTGAAGTATGTCCCTTTGCAGCTTTCCTGCCTAGTCTCTGATTTCCTGTCTTATTTTGGTCTAAGTCCCTTTGCTCTGCCTTTGCCACCTAGGAGTTCTGCCTCCTGGCAACCTTCCCTTCAACTCAATATGATGTCACTGCAACACCCAATGCAACAGTTAGGAGGAAGAAAGCCTGTGTACAGAGTCTTTGCAGCACACAGAATTCAGGGCCAAGGCACGACAGCCTTCTCTTTCCTCTGGCTTCTTTACATTTCTCTTCAATTACAGACCCCAAGCTGATCACACCACTCTAATAAGGCCCTGATCAATGCTAAAGAGTTATTTTACGATTCCTGCAGGTTATATTCCTGTTATTATTACACATCACAGCATCACATTAGCTTTCAAAAAACAAACAAGCATTGATTTGCTGACTCACTCTATGGTCTCCTATGACGCCCAGATCTTTCCATTATGTTTGCATCTCTAGGCAAGGAGAGAATTGATTTCCTCTCCAGCCCTCCATGAGAGGCTCCTGTTCACTCAGTGCTCCCAATCTTCCCCCACCCTCAGTACTGCCATTGGAGAAGTATGGAAAGCAACAAAACCCTGAATCTATTTGTCAAACTCCCAAACGACAAGAAAACAAAGACAAGCAAATACATCACAAGCAAGCTAAAGGCTTTGGCCTACTTTCTTTTTTTTTTTTTTTTTAATTTATATTTTATTTTATCTTTCATTTTTGAATTTTTTTTTTTTAAAGATGTGAGGCACAATTCAGGGTTATGCAGGTACCCTTGTTGATGAGGTGTGCCCCTCCCTCCCCTAGCAGTTTCCCTCAACTGCCAATCCCACCCCCCACACCCCACCCCACCCCACCCCCGGCAGCGCTTTGGCCTACTTTCTACCAGACCTCTCCAATTTATGTTTTAAAAGCTTGGGTAGCCAAAGGTCCAGGTTATTTTATAGGCTGTCAATTAATAGAGCGTGATAACTAAGTGCTTAAGCTATGTAGGCAGAGAGATCTGGATCCAAACTCTAGCTCCAAACCCCCCTAGCTGTGTGACTTTGGATAAGTCACTTTGCCTCTTAAGCCCTTAGTTTTTTTGTTTTTGTTTTTGTTTTTTTGAGTTGGAGATTCACTCCGTTGCCCAGGCTGGAGTGCAGTGGCACACTCACGGCCACCCCAGCGTCGACCCGCTGGACTCCAGCAATCCTTCTGCCTCAGCCTTCCAAGTAGCCAGAACTATAGGCACACGCAACCATGCCAGGCTAATTTTTGATCTATTGTAGAAACGAGGTCTCACCACATTGCCCGGGCTGGTCTCAAACCCGCGGGCTCAAGCAATCCACTTGCCTCGGCCTCCCAAAGTGCTGGGATTATAGGCTGATCTATCAAGTCCAGCCTAAGCCCTTATTTTTACCACCTTCAAAATGGAATAATTATGGTAAGTCAGTTCTGTGACATATGTGTTCCTGAAAATCGCCACACTATGCAAAATTGTGCATTAAAAGCCACGGGGCTTATGGAAAAAAATGGGATTGGAGGTGAAACATTCAAAAATTTCATCAGCGAAACATTTTAAAAGATAGAAACCTGGCCGTACTCGATGGCTCAGCCTGTAATCCCAGCACTTTGGTAGGCCGAGGCGAGTGGCTTGCCTGGGCCCACAGTTCAAGGCCAGCCCAGGCCACTTGGCAAGACCTCATCTCTCCAATAAATAAAAAATTAACCGGGCGTGGGAGCACATGCCTTTAGATCCAGCTACCTGGAAGACTGAGGCAGAAGGATTGCCTGAGCCCAGCAGGTCGACGCTAGGGTGGTCGTGAGTGTGCCACTGTACTCCAGTCAGAGCGACAGAGTGAGACTCCAACTAGAAAAAAAAAGATAGCAGCCTAATAAAAATAGTATCACAGTTTTACAGATAAGTACTACAATAAATGTGACACTTTAAAGACCTGAATCTTGCTTGTGGTGAGTCCTTGTGAAGTGGTGAAGGGAGGGTGATCTAAAGTTAGACAGAAACTTGTAACAGCAGATGTGGCCTGGTGTGGCTCTTGCCACATGTTTTGGTGAACTGAGGCAGCTGGTGAATGTTGGATGTGTGTATATGTGTATACACCGTGCACATGCTTTGTGTTTTCCTATGTAGTTCAATTCAGCTGGGTATAGTTTCTTACGTTCACTTAGAGTTTCTCATGGATGAAATGACGCATAAGCAAACATGAAGTTCATGTTATGCTCAAATTGTTCCCCAATATATCAGTCACATTAGAGCAAATTCACATTTTTCAAAACAAGAGTTATAGCAGAACTGACTGTACCAACCTTCCCGGCTTGGGAAAATTACACGAAATAATGTCTCAGATAATGCTTTTAGCAAAAGGCCTGGCGCATGGTAAGCTCTCAATAAATGATAGCTGCGGGTATCAAAAGCAGCAGTAGAACGTCCAGACATATGGGGTCCTATAGTGCCTGCAGGTGGAACCTGGAGCTGCCTTGATGTGGGTTTTCCTTCATGCATCTGATAGAGCCCTGTAAAGTTCAGCTCTGTTCAGAGTCACCTCTCCTCACACCCAACCTGCCAATCAAGTGCCTATGATGTTTGCAATGAATTCTGTAACTACTTCTTATAGCCCTAAAGTACCAGACAGTGGCTAGGCCATGCAGGACCTACAAGAGAAGCCAAGGGCCCAGCCCCTGGCCTGAAAGAATTTATTCTCTAATGATCAGTGAGAAGAATTTATTCTCTAATGATCAGGGCCAGAGAGGGTTGTCTGGACAGTTTCCAATAAGCTATGGGGAGATACTGTGGGTTCTGGAACAGGGCAGTCACAGAGTCACGTTTTAGAATAGATGTCAGCACAATTTTTTCTGTAAAAGGTTAGATAATATGTTTTTGTGCTTCGTAGGCCATACAATCACTGTTAAAAACAATCAAATGTGCCATTACGGCGTGAAAGCAGCCATAAACGGTACACACACAAGTGAACGTTGATGTGTACTGGTAAATTTTTATTCACAACACAGGCAGTGAGCAAGATTTGGTGTGCAGGTCATAGTTCGCCAAATTTGTTATCAAAAAGTCCTATCTAATAGAAATATAATTTGTACCACAAATGCAAGCCGTATAAATGATTTTTAAGTTTTTAAAGAAATATTTTAAAAAGTCAAAAGGAAAAGTGTAGTTAATATGAACAATCTATTATATTTAAACTAATATAGTTGGCTGGGCTAGGTTGCTCACACTTGAAATCCCAGCACTTAGGGAGGCCAAGGCAGAAGGATTGCTTGAGTCCAGGAGTTCAAGACTATTCTCGGCAACATAGCAAAACCTTTCCTCTACAAAAAAAAATTGGCCGAGCACCTATAGTCCCAGCTACTTGGGAAGCTGAGGTGCAAGGATTGCCCGAGCCCAGGAGGTCGAGGTAGCAGTGAGTCAGGAGTATGCCATCACACTCCAGCCCGGGAAATGGAGTGAGACCCCAACTCAAGCAAATAAATACATAAATAGTTGACCCTTTAACAATGCAGGAGTTAGGGGTACTGACCTTAACTGCATATAACTTTTGACTTCACCAAAACCTAACTACTAATAGCCCTCTCTTAACTAGAAGTCTTACCAATAACATAGTTGGTTACTACATGGTTTGAATGCTATGTATATTATATACCGTATTTTTATAATAAAGTAAGAAAATTGTTATTAAGAAAAGAATAAAGAAGAAAAATATATTTACTACTCATTAAGTGGAAGTGGATCATCATAAAGGTCCTCATCCTTATTGTTTTCACGTTGACTAGGAGGAGGAGGGGGAAGCAGAGGAAGAGGAGAAGAAGTTGGTCTTGCTGTCTTGGGCTGGTAAAGGTGGAAGGAAATCTACATAAAAGTGAATCCAAGCAGCTTAAACTCCTGTTGCTCCAAAGTTAACTGTATATCCAATACGCTATCATTTCAATGTTTCATAAATAAAATATTATTAGTAAGATATTTTTACATTAATTTATCATACTAGTTCTTTGAATTTCTGCCATGGGTTGAACTGCATCCCCTCAAAAGATGTTGAAGTCCTTATACCCAATACCTGTGAATGGACTTTATTTGGTAATAGGACCTTTGCAGGTGATCAAGTTAAGGTGAGGTCATTAGGGTGGGCCCTAATTCAATATGATTGGTATCCTTATAAAAGGGGAAATTTGGACACAGAAACAGACATGCACACAGAAAGAATATCATGTGAAGGTGAAGACAGATCAGGATGATGCTTCTACAAGCCAAGAATGCCAAAGATTGCTCTGGCAAACCATCATAAGCTAGGAGAGAGGCATGAAACAGATTCTCCTCACAGCCCTCAGAAAGAACCAACTCTGCCAACACCTTGACCTTGGGCTTCTATCCTGCAAAACTGTGAGTCAATACATTTCTGTTGTTTTAAGTCTCCCAGTTTGTAGTACTTTGTTAAGGCAACCCTAGCAAACTAATACAAAATCTGAGGCTTTATATTTTACACTTTCAGCACAACTCAATTTATACTAATCACATTCCAGTGCTCAAAGCCATCCATAGCTAGTGGCCACCACATTGGATGAAGCAGCTTGAAAAAGAACAGTTTGATCCTAAAAGCGTTGATTAACCTGGAGAGAGACAGGAGTCAGAGATACAGGGAGCTTGAAGTTTAGGTGTAAACAAAGAACTTTTTCAAAGCCTTGCCCATCCTTAAAAACATACTGAGTTGGTGCTAGGAGTTTGCTTTCTCTCAACTCTTTGGGTGCCTACAAGAACTGACCATGGCACAGCCAAGGAATGCTCTATTTTCTTTAGCCAAAATCATTTCATTCCAGTGTTCTGTTTTTGCTTTCTGTGATGTGTGATCATTTTTGTCTCCCAACTGATTTCCTCTGAACTCAATATGTGATATTTTTCTCTTGAAGTAATTTGGCAGTTTCATCATTTTATTGATCTTACATTCCCCATTAACTGTATTAGTGCATGTAGTGTATCATCCAAAGTGACAGGGAAATTGTAACAAAAAGTCTAACTTCATTCTTTATATTTGACTGCTGACAGTTTTCAAACTCCACCACTCCCCTTTTCCCCTTTGGCCCCACATCCAGGCAAGACAATAAGAAAGCCCAGAAACTTAAAAAAAAAAAAAAAAAACCTGGCCCACGTGCAGGAATCATCCTTCTGACCCCACCTCTAAACCCTTTTTCTCTCAAGCCAGATGGATGGGCTTGGGTATTTGCCCTACTTTTCCCAGAAAGTCTCAAAATGTGAGTAATAAACCTTTTCATACCCTGTTGGTACACGTGTGGCATCGCGCAGAAGCTCATGCCTATAATCCCAGCACTTTGGGAGACTGAGGCAAGAGGATTGCTTGAGGCAAAAGTTTGAGAACAGCCTGGAAAACATTGTAAGACCCCATCTCTACAAAAAAAATTTTTTTTAATTTAGTCGGGCATATAGTCCTAGCTACTCAGGAGGCTGAAGTGAGAGGATTGCTTGGGCCTAGGAGTTGGAGGCTGCAGTGAACTGTGATCATGTCACTATACTCTATCCTGGATGACAAAGTGAAATCTTATTATTTTTTTTAATCCAAACCTTTGAACAAGGATGTGGGACTTGGTCCTGTCCTTCTAGAGGATGCCTCAAGTTGGTGCTGAGAGCTGGATGATCTAAGAGACGGTCTAAGATGGTCTACTACTTTCTGGAGGGCTTTCTTCTCTTACTTTCAGTTTTGTTCTCTTTAAGCTGTGCTGTCGCCTGTTTGTGAACATGTATTAGAATTGTTGCCTCTTTGTTCTGCATTTAAGTCCCAGCAAACTTACATATGTAACTGGCCTAAGTCAGAAGTTTTGAATTTAGGGACAAGAGTATGGGCTTAGCCACTCCTTAAAGTGACTCCAGGTTGGGTATCTCAGTCCAGACCTATCTGTCTCAGATTGAATCATATGTCTCAATTTCAGCACAAACTGTGACTGACACTAGACAACTCTTACCTTGTGTCCATTGATTGTGTGTTTCACCCAGGCATTGGTCCCACTCCATAGGGAGTTCTTGTAAAAGACATACCATGTGCAATATAGGGACCCATTGGGTGGTCTGGGTGATCTCTGGTATGAAGAAGAGTAGGCACCTTGTGGAGTGTCGCGGTCGCACTCCTAAAATCAGATTGCTCATTAGGATCATAAATGCCTCTGGTGTGACAAATCTCTTGAATATAAGGGAGAACACTCATGGCATCCTTGTGGCACAGACCCTAATGAAAAACACCCTAAAAACTTTCCCCCCACCCCTCTTAAAGAGCCAGAGAACACCATCACCTATTGAATAATTGTAAAATGGACCAGTGAAGACTCTAGGTCCTATTGAGAGCTGCAGCTGATCAACATGCCAAGGGGTTAATTCAAATTTGACTTAAGTCCAGTGCCCCTAGACCCATTAAAAAGATAATTGCCATAAGAAAGGCCCCTAACCCTGATGATATTGATTTGGAACTTTCTGGAGGAAGAAACATAAATATGAACAGAGACAATCTCCTGCCCTTCGTGAGGTATATTCAGTAACTACTAAACAAATAATAATAATAATAATAAGTAAGAAAATAAACTCGATAGGGGAGAGGATAGAGAAACTGAAACAGAGCCTTACAATTTGATCCAATTATATATCCAAAATTAACTAAAACAATTTATGCAACAAAAAGATGAAAGTGTGAATGACTTTTACACCTCTGAAACATGAGTTCTAAATTAACTTTAACATCTGTTGAAATACACCAATCAGCAAACTTTCATGTCCTTAATTGATACTGGGGCTCAAATTACAGTTATAACTGGGGGATTCCACTAAATTTAAATAAGAAATTCTCTATACTCTTAGGGGAGTTGCCAGACATAAAATAAAAAACAAACAGATATGCGTTACCTTGACCATCAAAACTACTGCCTTGGCTAAATTCTTCAAGGTCAGAGTGTCCATTGTTTTAACATATTTCATACTGGATGTGGATGCTGTGACCCAGTGAGTAATAAATTCTTTTTAAATATTTGACACTTAAAATTGGCTTGACAAAAATTAAACCACATGGATCTCTGCTATTTAAAAATTATTAACGTCACCCAATATAGATTAAAACAAGGTCTGTTGAAAATAAGACCAATTGTACAGGACCAATTAAGCAGGAAATTAGTGTTCCTACTGCTTCTTTGAATAACCCAACTTGGTTAATGCTCAAATTTGATAAAAATAAATAGTGGAAGGACAAAATTATGGACCTCACAGCTACTTGGATGGATTTAGAGTCCATAATACTGAGTGATCTATCACAGAAACAAAGAACTGAGTACCACATGTTCTCACTCATAAGCGGACCCTGAACATTTATCAGGGGTTGGCAGTAGCAGGACACTGCCAGGAGAGAAAGGGCATATAACATCAGTAAGAATAATTAATCTCAAGCCAGGTAAGGCGGGGACCAAAGGGAAGTCCAAACTTTACCTGTATTGTACCCCACATCTTTAAAAATTTTTTTTAAAAGAAAAAGATTAACACAATCCTGTTCCTCTTGTAATAAATTACATGTATTTTTTACACTGGTAAATAAATAAATAAATAAAGCCTAGCAGTGGATTACTTCTACCTCAATTCCATGGTACCACAGTTAAGGTCCCTTCAAAGTTATATTATGCAGCCATAAATAAGAACAAAGTCATAAACTTCACAGCAACCTGGATGGACTTAGAGTCTATAATACTGAGTGATCTATCACAGAAACAAAGAACTGAGTATCACATGTTCTCACTCACAAGCTGACCTTGAACAATTATCATAATACTATAAAAAAAGGATTGGCAGTAAGAATCTGCCAGGGAAGGGGGGGCACACCTCATCAACAAGGGTACCTGCATAATAAACATTTGTATACCTAACTCTGAATTGTACCCCACATCTTTAAAATAAAAAAATTAAAAGAGAGAGAGAAAAAAAAGTTAGAGGGAGCATAGTCAGCAAGATTCACTTCTGACACCAACTGCAAACTTGAGGGTTTTCAGGACTGTGCTCATATTCAATAATTCACTAGAAGGACACATAAATCTCACTGAAAGCTGTTTCACTTACAATTTATTATAGTGAAAGGATACAGATTAAAATTAGCCAAAAAAACTGGGCATGTTGGCTCACATCTGTAATCCCAGCATTTTGGGAAGCCAAGGCAGGATGATCACTTGAGCCCAGAAGTTCAAGACCAGCCTTGAGCAACATAGTGAGACCTCATCTCTACAAAAAAAGTTTTAAATATTAGCCAGGCATGGGGGCATATGCCTGTAGCCCCGGCTACTTGGGAGGCTCAGGTAGAAGGATCACCTAAGCCCAGGAGGTTGACGCTGCACTGAACTGTGATCATGCTTCTGTACTCCAGCCTGGGCAACAGAGTGAGAGTCCAATTCAAAAAATAAATAAATAAAACAAAACAAGCCAAAGAAATAGATGCCTGGGGACAGAGTCCAGGAAAGTTCCAAAAGTGGAACTCCCGGTTGTCCTCTCTTTAGGGAGTCATGGATGGCACTACTTTCCTGGCGTCAGTATGTGACAATATGCACAGATTATTGCCAACCAGGAAGCTCACTCAAGCCTTAGTGTCCAGAGACTTTACTGGGGCTCAAGCATGTAAACCCTTTTAGCCAACCATGTGGCTGACCTCAGTCTCCAACCCTCTGAAGATTGACTGATACCCCGTGACCCAAAGTCCCCACCCTAAATCACATTGTTAGTGTGGCCTAATACCCCTAGGCAAAGAAAGACATTCCTAACAAGCACGGCATTCCAAGGGCTTAGATATTCCTTGTAAAAAGTCAAAGGCAAAAGTCAGACCTTTCTTTGGGCTAGGTAAATTCTTCACTACAAAGTTCCCACACCCTATATTATTGAAACTACTGACTCCATCCAATCAGCAGCTGGAAAATTTTTGCTATTACGGATTTGGCTAATATGTTGTATTCAGTGCCTATTTCAATAGCCTCTCAACTGCAGTCTATCATCGTCTTCAAAGAGACACAATACCCAGTTACAAGTTAAGTGTCTCAACTGCCCTGCCATCACATACAAGATCTTTTTTTTTTATTCAATATTTTTTATTATGATATTGTGGGGTACAGTTAAGAGTTAGGTATACAAATATGCTTCATTCAGGCACCCTTGTTGATAAGAGGTGTCTCCCCATCCCCAGACAGATATTTGCTACCATTAATCCCATCTCCCTACCCCTCCCACCCCCTTGGTTTCCCACCACTGTCAGTCATTTTCTTATGGTAATACGTTGGATGATCAAGGTCTACTATATAAGTGAGAACATGTGATACTCAGTTCTTTGTTTCTGTGAGAGGTCACTCAGTATTATAGACTCTAGTTCCATCCAGGTTGCTG
>CAUYQG010064531.1:0-42370 GCA_963574415.1 Tarsius wallacei | reverse complement strand
TGATCTTCCTATTCTAGGTAGTTGTTGGAATCCTGGGGAACTTTTCACTCTTGTATCATTACATGGCCCTTTACTTAGGGGATGTGGGTGAAGATCCACAGATTTCATTCTCAGGCATCTGATTGAGGAATTTCAGTGACCATGGCAGCTTTCGGGATGACATTTTGGCAATTATTTTGGACGTGAAATTATTTTATATGTTCACAGGGTGATCAGGGGTGTGTCCATTGGTGTCATCTGCCTGTTGAGTGTTTTTCAAATGATCACCATCAGCCTTAGGAACTCCAGGAGGTGGGTAGAGCTTAAAGTAAAAGTCCTTAAGTAATTGGTCGCTGCAGTATCCTGTGCTGGATCCTGCACGTGCTGGCAATTATTTTTCTTATTTATAAAACTGAAAAATAGAGCAACAAAAATATCACAAAGAAAAGAGGTTTTGGATATTGCTCTCCCACATTTCATGTGACCCCAGTATATGCCACATTGACAACTTTGCATGATGTTCTGTGTTTGGGACTCATGACCTGGGCCAGCAGCTCCATAGTTTTTGTCCTGTACTAACAAAAGCAGCAGGTCCTACACATTCATAGGGCCATTGTCTCCCCCAGATCCTCTCCTGTGACCAGGGCCACATAAAGCATCCTTGCATTGGCGAGTACCTTTGTAGCATTTTATGCCCTTTCCTTCAGCATTTATGTTAATTTAGCTCTCTTTGGTAATTCCAATTTGTGACTGGTGAACAGTGTTGTACTAATCATTGCATTTTTCCAACTATTAACATTTTTGTTCTCATGCCCTGTGAACCCAGCATACACAAACTCCGCTGTGTCTTCTGCAGAAGAACTACACAATTCTCTTATCTCATCAGAAAAATGTGAATTGTTTATCTGACATCTTATTCAGCCTTTGATGCACTCAGAACTCAAAGAATCTGAAGAACAATTATAAACCCTTTTCACTGCAGAGAGAGCTGTAAAGAAGATACACTGAGATTGAGCCAACATGAAACAGCAAATATTAATAGGCATAGTAAATGAAAAGTCATGTAATTAAAATGTAAGCACTTATATTGTTGTGTTTTTGCTCAAGATTGCAGTGGATAAGTACAGATCTCATAAAATTGTCCTGAAGTACTGTACAGATGGAAATGTCTTTGTGTAATGGTCATTTTGAGATATTTAATTTTCCTAAGATGTCTTTGAACTTCGAATTGTATGGACAGATACACAAAAGGGAATAATATGGTGGTTGCTATTTTTTGAATATTTGACCTCTCTGGGCCTCACATTGAAATTTGATCAGCCTAATGGGAGGTGACTGAGTAACAGGAAAGGTTTTCACTGAATGACTTGGTGCTGTCCTTGAGGTAATGAGTGGCTTCTTACTCTATTAGTGTCTGGAAAGCTGGTTGTTCAAAAGATCCAAGCAACTGCCACTTGCTTTCTCTCTCATCCTGTGATCTCAGCACATACCAGCTCCTCTTTGCCTTCAGCTATGAATAGCAGAAGTTCATGACCCTCACCAAATTCTAATGCTGGTGTCATGATTCTTGTACAGCCAGAAGCACTGTAAGCCAAATAGATCTCTTTTATCCAGCCTCAGATACTCCTTTGCAATAGACAAGAAAATGTACAATGATTTTCCAAGAAACTGGGAGTAGGGGAAGTGACCCTGATGAGTAATGCAAATGGCTTGAAAAAAACTTTGTTTTTAGTTCTTGTAGGCATTCCTGGTTGGATTTTGAATACTGTGTCTTATGTTCTACAATAAACTGCAGACATTTAAAATATGAGTTTACTTCCTCCCCCCCACCCCTTTTTTAGAGATGAGATTGGTCTTGAACTCCTGGGCTCAAGCAATCCTCTTGCCTCAACTACCCAAAATACTGGGATTCTAGGTGTCACCTCCTGCACCCAGCCAGAAACATGATGATGCTTTTTGAGAAAGATTAACATATTAAAATATTTTCAGGTAAAGGTTTGTATGATAATCCACAGGGAACATAAAGGGACGTGGTACGGTGTGTCAGTTAACTTTTACAAAGGGTGAAGATAGACAGCAACAGATAAAAAGAGATTTTGTATTTTGGAGAACAATTAAATGCATTTTTGGAGTGTTCAGAAAGTAGGTTGTTCTAGATTAAGGCTTTTAACAAAAGTCACACCCTCTTTTTCTCCTGCTCATTAATCCAAGATTTCTATTCCTTCCAGCATCATTGTATCAGGGATGAGAACAGATAAGGGATCTATCATGTTGTACTTCTGGAACCCCCAAAGACCTAAAAAGAAAAGGCACCGTGTCCCTGTCTGATAAGCCTAAGAAATGACCTTGAGACAACAGATGAGACAAGGGCTTTTTTCAGAAACTCACTTACAGGGATGGTCCAGGAGCAGGCACCTGGACAGGAAAAACGGTTCCTGGTTGTAAAAGGCATGCAAGTTACAGTTATTTACACAAGACGAGTGTGGGGTCAAGCAGGAAATGGGTGGGGTTTCCAGCATAGCGAGCAATGTGAGAATGCGCTTATACATATGCTGCATGTGCACAAAAAGGCTGTGATTTCTCTTTAAGGTTTGGAGTTTTAATATTATAATTAACTAATAATAACCAAATGTAGTGGGCATTGATGCAAACAATAACCAAATGTAATGGGCATTGATCCAGACATGCCCAGTCTGTTTGGAGCTAGCCCAGGATTGCAGGAGAACATTCACTGTACATAGCTGCAAGATATGGTCAGCAGGTGCAGAGAATATTTCTCTTATGGCTTCAGCATGACCTGTGTGTCCAGGGATGGAGCCTGAGAGGAAGGGGACATCCCTGGTTGGCCACCCCCAGGAGTTTTCCCCAGGACTCCTTCCCAGGCTCCAATCCCAGGATCCTTCCCAGGCTGTAACCCCCTTCTTGGGTTCATATCTAAGTTGTGCTCATGTTGTCATTGAATGTGTGTCTTCCTACACATCCTCATATGGTACTAGTTCAATTTTGAAGATGAGGGTTTACTATGTTGCCCAGGTTGGTCTCGAACTGCTGGGTTCAACTGATCCTCCTATGTAGGCCTCTCAACGTGCTGTGATTACTCAGGTGAGCCACCAGGGGATTCTTGTACGACTGGGAAGGCTGGAAAGGAAGGCGTGGACGAGGAGGTTGATGTCATCACATGAGAAGGCAGATCCTTTGCTGGCAGCTGCGTAGTTGTGCTACAAGCATGAATTAATAGTATTTAAAATCTCCACCCCCATCCCAGGCAACCCCTTTGGGTCTCCTCCCGCTGTGGGAGCTTATCTATTCTTTTAATAAATATTACCTTTTCAAAATAAAATATAAAATAAAATAAAGATAAATAAATAAAATAAAATCCTCCCCTTGGGGTGACTTTTAGTATTATAGTAAGGCAATGGTTACCCTACCAATGTGTTGGGGTCTTGGCTGCACATGTGGCAGAGAGGGAGTGGGGGGTGTCCTCAGTTGTGTAAGGTTTATAGTGTCTTGGTATTTCCTTTAGGGTTTCTATACATTGTTTTCAATCCAGTGGTCAGCGGACAGCGGTGGTGTCGTGATGCTTATCGGTAACTGCAAAAAAAGAGAGAGGTCCTCTGAAAACGAGCAAAACCAGTCCTGCTCCTAAATTGTCCCAAAAGTAAACAGGTTCTTGCTTAACAGGAGAATTTTCCACATCCTAATGCGTTACTTTTAAAATACCATTATTTAGGAGACATGCATTCTGTTATGTGAGGGTTAGGGGGAAATCCACTCTGGGTGTTTTTCTCCAGGAAAAATTGAGGCTGTATGAGATTAAAGTCATGGAAAGGCCCTCCTAGCCTCAGGGCTGGATGGGCAGTGGGGAAGAAGGTGGGGGAATTGGAGCCAGCAGCCTGGGTCACCAGCATAAGTTAAGATTCAGCCCCTAGCACAGAGGCCACCTGAGGCTTTTTTTTTTCTGGGCTCTGCTGGTGCCTCTGGTGCCTGAACCTGCCCAAGAGCCCCTGGGCTGTAGAGGCTGAGAAATGTCCAAGCTTGTGTCCACAGCAGAGCAGGTGATGGGGGGATGGTGGGTCTGAGAGCTCTCAGGGGAACAGTAGCCAGGGCTGCTGGGAGGAAAAAATGGTGCTAATTATACCATCCAGTTGAGCCATTTTAATTTTATTTTATTGGCATTTTAAAGGTGAGAGGTACAAGTCAGGATTGTATATATAGATGGTCTAGGTACAGGTGAGGTTTTGGGCCTCCCATGAGACCTCACTTCACCCGGATTGGGATTAGGCACCCTTACTGATGTTATGTGCCCCCATCACTGAAACAAAGAACCAAGTACCACATGTTCCCATTCATAAGTGGAGCCTGAACACCTATTGTAATACCACAAAAAAGGGATTGGCAGTAGTAGTG
This sequence comes from Tarsius wallacei, assembly GCA_963574415.1. NCBI lineage: Eukaryota > Metazoa > Chordata > Mammalia > Primates > Tarsiidae > Tarsius > Tarsius wallacei. The sequence goes on along the minus strand of CAUYQG010064531.1, from coordinate 37,984 downwards.
GGCTGCTTTTTAATCAGTGAGAATGGCCAGTCCACACTGAGTAATCCTTCACATCGTTTTTATATAAAGGAAATGAAAATTACACAAAAATGATGTGGTGCTTTCACTCATCACACTGGAAAATATTAAAAATTTTCAATATGTAATTAAAGTTTTAATTGATTAATGGTTTGTAGACGAGTCTTTTATGGACTACAGGTGGGAGAATGAAGAGGCACAGTCTTTTCAGGATTAAAGGTGGCTGATATAAATATATATGAATTTTGTTGCACTCCACAGCATACAAACACATATGGATGATGAAAGCTTAATATTTGCTATAAAGAAATATGTGGGCTGGGCTTTGTGGCTCAACATGTAATCCCAGCATTTTGGGAGGCCAAGGAGAGTGGACTGCCTGAGTCTGTGGGTGTGAAACCAGTCCCAGCAACTTGGTGAGACCTCATCTCTACAATACATCAAAAACATTATCTAAACATTGTAGAGCATGCCTGTAGTTCAGGTTACTTGGAAGGCTGAGTTGGAAGGATTGCTGGAGCCCAGCAGTTCAATGCTGGAGTGGACATGAGTATGCCACAGCATTCCAGCCTGGGTGATGGTATGAGAATGAAACTCAAAAAAAAAAAAAGAAAGAAAGAAAAGAAATGTGTGACTGTCAGATGACATTTACAATGACAGTAAATGTCTAATTTGTAATTTGATATTTGTCTGTAATCCTAATCCTAGTCCTCACGGAAACCCACAGCTCACCATTCTGAGTATAGTTTTCAAGGTCCTTTTTACTTTTATATGTATTTATTCATTGGTAGCCTAGACTGGAAGGCAGTGGCACACTCATAGCTCACTACAGCCTCAAACTCCTGGGCTCTAGTGATCCTCCTTCCTCAGTCTCCTGAGTAGCTGGTACAACAAGCAAGTGTCACCACACCTCCCAGTTAATTTTTTTAAACGTTTGTTTGTAAAGACAAGGTCTCACTGTGTTGCTCAGGCTTGTTTCCAACTCTTAGGTTGAAGCAATCCTCCGGTCATGGCCTCCCAAAGTGCTGGGATTACCATGGCCAGCCTCAAGGCCCTTTTTAAATGGCCACTCAGATTCTGCAATTTATTAATGCAGTGTGTCTAAAATAGTCTTTGCAGCTCATCCAGAAGAATCTGTATAACAGCATGAAGTTATTCTTGCCCCAAGAGATGCATCTTCTGCTGAGAAGAATTGTTGTTCCCCTGGTTTAGGGTCCTCCCAATCCACTGCTGTTCCCAGCTGTCTTCTCTCCAGAGAATATACTCCTTCTACCATCTAGGAGAAGGTCTAAGCTTGTTCATTTGGGGCTGGGTCCTAGGAATCGGGAAGTGAGGCTGGGAGGAGCCAGGCCTCAGCAGGGAAGACACAGGGCCTGGATGGATACTTGGTGGAAGATCTGCACCGGGGAACACAGAGGCCCCAGAGGTGGGCCTGCCACAGAGCTGATTCCAGGTCAGCAAGGAACATACTCTCTGGGCCCACACCTGAGCCATACCCTGGGCCCACACCTGAGCCATACCCTGGTGTTAAGTTGCAGAGAAGTTAATAGGGCTTTTCATGTGGTCTCCTAGGGAGTGGGATTGGGAACACTTGTTACACTCAGTGTCCTCTGAGGTCACTTTGGATGGGCACCTTTCCTTTCCTCTTTCCCACCTTTCCTCTGCACTGAGGACCAGGTGAGGTCCCTGCAAAAGCAGCCTTGGGTGAGAAGTTGACTTGACCAGCTCCCATGGACCTCACATTCCTGGGATCCCACACAGTGCCTTCTGCCAGACCCTATATATCTCCTCCTCCTCTTTGTCTCTCCCATTCTCTAGAATGTCCTGTCCTGTCCTTGGTCCCTAACTGTTTCCTGGATCCCAGGATCTCCAAACCCCTTGCATCCACAGAGCTCGTCCCTCCCTGCCCACATCCTGTATAAATTACTGTCTTGTCTGCCTGTTCCCCTCAGGACAGAAAATCAGATTCTCCCTGCTGAATTGTAGGGACTATGACTGTAATGATTTTGTCTTCCTCAAACTGTGCTTTGATTCTTTGGGTAAAAGGAAAGTGTGGGTGACCCACTGCTCTGGACAAACCACATTGACCAAACACAAAATGAAAGAGGCTATGTCTAAACATCTATTCCTTACTACACCCCCAAGGTCCAAGTCTCCAAAGCTCTGGCTACCACTGACCTGTCAGCTCCCCGCCAGAAGAGACTGTTTCCTCATCCTTGTCGATCTTACCTGATCTTGTTTCTGATCTCAATCACATAGCTCTTTGTGTGTGTGTGTGTGTGTGTGTGTGTGTGTGTGTGTGTGTTGGAGTCTGAAGTGGCTCATGGGCTGGAGTGCAGTGGCAAGCTCACGGGTCACCTCAGTCTCATCTCTGCTGGGGTCAGGCAATCCTTCCACCTAATCCTTCTAAGTAGCTGGGACTACAGGTGCACACCACCATGCCTGACTAATTTTCTAATTTTATTGTAGAGACAAGGTTTCACCATGTTACCCAGACTGATCTTGAGTTCCTGAGCTCAGGTGATCCTCTTGGCTTGGCCTACCAAAGTGCTGGTATTACAGATGTGAGCCACTACACCCAGCTAATATTTCTTCTCATCTAAGCTATGCTCCTATCACATGGATAAGGAGGAGTTTTGGTGACCCCTTCTGCTGAGAAACCATATACTCTAGTTCATTCTGGATATCCAAGGAGCAGAGGTTGCAACCAAATCTCGGATCCCAGCTGCCCCCTAAAACTCAGGGTCTACGGAGTCTTTGTTGCCAATAAACTCTTCACTCCCTGTCCGGGAGCGACTGAATGACCCAAGCTACTATTTCCCTTAGCTGCAGAAGAATACAATTTCATGTGATCTGGCACTGGCATTTCTGGTTCAGATCTTAGTTTTCTTATTTTGGGATTGTTGACTGAAAAAGGCTCAGATCTATGAATTTAGAAAGGAGGGCTTTGTTTCTAAAAAAAGAGAGCCCCACAGCCTGTAGGTAGAAGTGGAGCCTCTTGCTGAAACATAAAAGCAAGTTGTTTGTGAGAGAGGCAAAGGAAACAGGCATTTATGCAAAGCAGGGTGTCTAAGTATACAAATGTAACAGATTAAAGGAAAAGCTATGTATATTCACAAAGCGTTGGCATGGGCATGACTAGTGGCCTAACATGCATAAGGGGAGACCACAAAAAAACCCGAATTATCTTTTGGAGGCTGAGTCCCTTGCAGTACAGGCTTCTCCTACTAGGTATGTGTTCTAGGAAACCTTTGGCATCCATGTACTAGCTAACATTGTTGTGAGAGGCTGCATTTGGATTCAATGAAGGTTTTTTGGAGATGTGTCTGTGCATTTCATAATGGATAATTTAAGAGCACACCTGCTCACACCACACTGAGTGTTCAGCAGTGTTTGATCCAAAATGGCATGACTCCCGTGTCCCCAACCTCCCTATTCACCTGATCTCACCCCAGTTGAATTTTCCTTTTGTTTCCCCAAATAAAAAAAGCCCTCAAAGTGAAACACTTTCCCCATGTGGAAGAGGTGAAACAATAAACCGCAGAAGCACTAAAAGGCAAGTTCAAAAACTGTTTTGAGCAATGAAAAAAGCATCTTGATAGGTGTATTGCATCCAACAGAGAGTACTTTGAAGGTGACTGAAGTTTCAACATATAAGAATAAATAGGCCGAGCTTTGTGGCTCAGCCTATAAATCCAGCACTTTAGGAGGCAGAAGCAAGTGGATTACCTGAACCCAGGTGTTTAAGACCAGTCCAGACAACTTGGTGAGATCTCATCTGTACAATAAATCAAAAAGTCACCAGGTGTGATGCACACTACTGTACTTCTGACCACTTGGAAAGCTGAAGTGGAAGTCTTTCCAGATGACGCTGGGGTGGCCTTGAGTGTGCCACTGCTCTAAAACCTGGGCGACAGAGTGAGACTAAAAAAAATAAAAATTAAAAAAATACACAAGTTTTTATAAATAATTCCAGTTTTTTCTGGATTAGCCCCTCATCTGCAACATGCATCCCGTGTTCACCTTGGAGTGGAAATCGAACATCTAAATGTACTAAAATTAGGCCCTTTACATCAAAAGGTGAAGCAGAGGACATGAAAGTCCTCTGTGCACAGCCTCCAGCGACCACTCTGTGGTTGGTGATCTCTTATCAGGAAAGAATGTTTGTCAGTTTGGGGCCAAAAAGCACAAAAAGAAAAGGGCAGCATTGGTTTGTTGGTTGATATCAGTGGTGGAGTCTTTTGTTTCGTTTTTTTTTTTTAATGTTATTTATTTATTTATTATAAAGATGTGGGGTACAATTCGGGGTTAGATATACAAACATTAATCATGCAAGTACCCTTGTTGATGAGGTATACCCCTCCTTCCCCTAGCAGTTTCCCTCAACTGCCAATCCCACCCACCCATTCCTGACAGTTTTCTACTACTGCCAATCGCTTTCTTATAGCTTTTAATTGTTCAAGGTCACCTTATGAGTGAGAACATATGGAACTCTGTTCTTTGTTTTTGTGATAAATCACTGAATATGATTGACTCCAAATTCATCCAAGTTGTTTCAAAGTCCGTATATTTGTGCTTCCTTATGGCTGCATAATATTCCATTGTGTATATGTACCACATTTTTTTATCCAGTCCAGTTTTGATGGGCAACACGGTTGGTTCCATGTTTTTGCTATTGTAAATAGAGCTGCAGCAAACATACGTGTGCAGGCATCGTTGTCGTAGAATAATTTGACTTCCTTTGGATATATTCCCAAGAGGGGAATTACTGGGTAATATGAAAGGTCAATTTCTAGTTCTTTCAGACATCACCACACTGTCTTCCAAAGAGGTTGCACTAGTCTGCATTCCCACCAGCCACTCAACAACCACAGTATATACATTCCGTTCATCACCACATGGAATATACTCCAAGATCGATCACACTCTTGGCCATAAATCAAGCATAAACAAATTCCATAAGGTTGAAATCTTTCCATGCACATTCTCAGACATGGTGGAATAAAAATAAATATCAAAACCAACATTTCCCCAAAACCCACAAAGACATGGACACTAAATAGCAGGATGCTGAACAATGACTGGGTTAACACTGAAATCAAAGAAGAAACTGAAAGATTCCTGGAAACTAATGAAAACTGTGGAGTCTTCTGAAAGGCCTGGTTTCCGTTTAGCCCTTAGGAAAAAAAAATAGCAGTTATCAAGGGAGAGCAATAATGAAGCATGTTTGACCTCTTTTCCCATTATGGCTGATAATTTTGTTTTTTTGACATAACTGTAGGGGATCCTGGGCCAAGAGATTGTTCAGTTGGTTGTGGAGCTTAGATTTTTTTTTTAGTTGGAGTCTCACTCTGTCACACAGGCTAGAGTAAAGTGGCATGATCAAGGCCACCACAGGCTCATCCTGCTGGTGCCAGGCAATCTTTCCACCTCAGCCTCCAAAATAGCTGAGACTACAGACACACACCACCACACCCAGCTAATTTTTATAAAACTTATTGTAGAGTTGAGATCTAGCTTTGTTTCCCAGACTGGTCTCAAACTCCTGAGCTCAGGAAGTCCTCCCACCTTGGCTTCCCAAATTGCTGGGATTACAGGCATGAGCCACCATGCATGGCATGGTATAGAATTTTATTTTTATTTCCCAGGCTTTAACCCTGTGGATAAAAATATTTAGATGACTAGCCATCCCTGAATTGCACAGAATCCCCTAGTCCATTCTTGACTCATATTTATGGGTCTTTTTCTCAACTGAAGTTGGTCTTCCTGTGTCCAAGGTGAACAAAGAGACGCTGGCTCCTGGACATTTATGCATGTGTTTTTATAATCCCTGGGGACTCCAGGTTGTTTTTCACGTGTTACCTCAAAATAATACCTAACTAAAGACCTTTATGAGCTTCCTTGATCTCACTATTCCCTTCAGACTAAGTCCCTAACTCAACTTTTGGTGGAGAATTTACTTGCTTGTGTACGGAGTGTCTTGCCTTTTACTTCACATGCTTTTCTCTCCACATTTCCTTTAAAGGAGTCAGGTAGGAAACGGATCTGGTGTGCAGGGGATTGATGGAGGCGCAGAGATGTCTGGGGTTTCAGGTCTCAAACTCATTTTGAAGCCCAAGTTCATTCAGAATGCAGGTTGACCTGATAGATCTTTCTTTTCTTTCTTTTCCTTTCCTTTTTTTTTTTCTCGACAGGGCCTCATTCCATTACCCAGGTTGAGGTGCAGTGGAGTGATCATAGCTCATTGCAGCTTTGGACTCCTGGGCTCAGGTGATCCTTCTGCCTCAGTCTCCTGAGTAGGTGAGACTGTAGGCATGTGCCACCACACCAGCCTAATTTTTTTTTTAGTCAGGATCTCATTCTATCACCTTGGCTAGAATGCAGTGGCATGGTTTCCACCAAAACTTCAACTTCCTGGGCCCATATGATCCTCCCACCTTTGCCTCTCAAGTAGTTAAATCTTTAGGCACATGCCTCAACACTGGACTTTTTTTAGTTGGAATCTTACTTTATTACCCAGACTAGTTTTCACTGGCATGATCACGGCTCACTGCAGCCTCAACCATCTGCATTCAGGCAATCCTGATTCCACCTTCCAAGGAGCTGAGCTAGGAATATGCCACCATACCCGGCTAATTTTTTTTACAGGCTAGGTCTTGCTTTGCTGCTTCGGCTGGTCTTGAACTCCTGGGCTCAAGTGATCCTCTTACCTCAATCTCCCAGGTTGCTGGGATTACTAGTGTGAGCTATCATGCCTGGTCTAAAACCTTTCTTTTAAAGGAGTCAGGAAAGGTAGACAGAGCAGGAGGTTGATGGAGGGGCAGGGGTGTTTGAACTTCAGGTTTCAGTCTCATCTTGAAGCCCTGGTTCATTCAGAGTGCAGGTTGATCTTATATTTCTGCCCTTTTTTCCACTTCAGACAGAGTCTCACTCTGTTACACAGGCTAGAATGCAGTGGAGTGATCGTAGCTTATCAGAGCCTCAAAATCCTGGGTTCAGGTGATCCTTCTGCCTTAGCCTCCTGAGTAGCTGGGACTACAGGCATGTGTCACTATGCCCTGCTAATTTTTCTTTTGAGTCAGAGTCTCACCCTGTTGTCCAGGCTAGAGTGCAGTGGCACAATCATAGCTCATGGCAGCCTCAAACTCCTGGGCTCAGGTGATCCTCTAACCTCAGCTTTCCAAGCAGCAGTGACTACATGTGCCTGCCACCATACCTGGCTAATTTTTTTTTTATTTTTTTATGGAGACAAGGTCTCACTATGTTGCCTAGACTGGTCTTGAACACCTGAGCTCAAGCAATCCTCCCACTTCAGTCTACCAAGTGCTGGGATTACAGAAATGAACCCCCATGCTTTTCCTAAAACCTTTTCTTTAAAGGAGTCAGACAGGGAAGGGAGTTGGCGAGCAAGAGGTTGATGCAGGGACAGAAGTGTTAGGGTTTCAGGTCTCAATTTCATCTGGAAGCCCAAGGTCATTCAGGATACAGGTGGGTCAGATAGATATGCCTCTTTTTTTAATAGTATCTCACTCTGTCACTCAGGTTGAGGTGCAGTGAAAAAATCATAGCTCACCATACAATAAAATGATAATTTTTTTCAGTATTTCATTCCTTTCAAATAAAGGATAGCTTTCTATTGTATAATACACCACAGTTTGTTTATCCTGTCTTCTGTTATTACCAGAATCTGCCTCTGTTTTTAATTTTGGAGCTGTGGGATATATGTGAGGATTGGCTACATAAATAAATTGCATGCAGGGAGAATTGGACTTCTAGTGAGCCCTCTCTAGTAAAGTGAGAATTTTAGAAGAGTTCCACACTAATAGAAGAAACAGATTTACAGGCAGATTATTAGATTATTTTAAATGTTAGATAAGCCAATGCTACTTACTCAATTCAAGGGCATTGACAAAGAAATATACTTCCCAAATGATTAGTACAAATTAAATAAAAATGTCCTAAAGATTGAACCACAAGAATACTACAGAGAATCCTCACATCTGCTTATAGTGGGAAACATCTAAACTACAATATAGCTAAAGGCTGAAAAATAATGTAAAATATATGATGGTCACATGAAGTTTATGTCTGAAATTCAGAAATGATACTATATTAAGACATTCATTAATATAGTTCATATTTGTAGGCAGAAAAATACAGGGATCTTACTCATAGCTATAAAAAATATATTGGAAGAATGCAACATGTGTTGATATTAAACTAAATACTCAAAATTAGAAATCAGTCGATATTTTTAAACTTAGCAAATGAGGTCCTCATCTTGCTCATGGGAAGTGCTAGGTGAATTCCACTAAGGTCAGCATATTGGGAGGCCGGTTCAGGAGGAGTGAGAGAGCCCAGGAGTTCGAGACTACCCAGTCAAAATAGCAAGACTTTGTCTTCAAGGACATTTTTTTAATTGGCCATGCATGGTGGTGCTCACCTATATTCACAGCAATGTGGGGAGCTGAGGTGGAAGGAACACCTGAGCCCATGAGGTAAAGGCCTGTGGTGAGCAGTGATTACACTCCAACCTGGACAAGAAAATGAGACACTGGCTTAAATAAACAAATACATAAATAGATAAATAATAGATTAATTCAGAGAAGACAATAGAATTAGAAAATCACTTTTGAAGGCCAAATGAGATGGATGGAGTGAGGGAATGATAATCAATGCATATGAATAAATGAGCAAATGAATGTCACAAAACAGAAAAGAAAGGTTGCTAGATGCAGGGGGCTGACATAATTGGAATCCATTGCTCAAATTTAGTAGAACTAAAAAAGGGGCCATCATCCTACCCCTCCTCATGTACTGTGATGGGAAAGCATGACTTAAGACATTGTTCTTCACACAAAATTGAATATGAATCTAATCCAGCCTTGAACTTCAAGTACATTTAAGTACCAGCTTATTGGATTTTTCCCCCAAGCTTTACCCCAAGAACTTGCCAGAGCTTCTGGATGTAAAACTCACAAATGTGTGGGGGGCCTTAAGACTAAGTGCCACCATCCCAGGACTCATCAAATTTCTGCTCTCCTCAAATTTCTGCACTCAATCTGAAGGGTTGGACAGACATTGTTGCATCAGGTCCAAGTGGTGCTTGAGGAGGATGTTCAGTGACTTCCAGGGAATGATGAAGGCACTGGCTCCCTCCACACCCTGCATGCACTACTACGGACTGTCTGAAGAACCCCATGAAACCATTCTACTTTCTTTATGTACACCTAGGACTGCATTTTCTTCTGAAAAACAGCCTGGTTCTTTCATGAAGCAGTTTTCTAAGTACTACTTGGAGATTTTTTTTATAATGGATTCATATAAATATAAATTCAGGTGGGTGCAATGGTGCAAACCTGTAGTCCCCGCTGACACAGGAGGCTGAAATAGGAAGATTGCCTGAAACCAGGAGTTCAGTCTAGTCTGCACAATGTAGTGAGAACCTCATTTCTAATATATATATATATATATATACATGAAATATTATAAATTACATAATTGCATATATGAATTGGCATGAAATAAGTATTATATATAAACTAAATAAGTTATAACAAAATGCATTCTCTACTTTTTTTTACCCTCACCTACTATCATATCTAATTTTGAGTTATTGAAATGGAGACCCAAAGAAGTGGTGGACAGATAACACCTTATAGACTCAGCTATTCTTGGGTAGTATGAGAGCTTCCAATCAGTAAGTTTCCTCTCTGGGAGAAAGAGTTATAACTTCAGTTGGTAGAAGAATCACCAAGCACATGTTATATGTAAATATGGGAGTAGAATATTTTATGAAAGGTGTCATGAAAAATATCCCATTGTATGTATGTTCAGAATGTTTACCTCTTCATCCTTCAATGAACTTTTGGGTTGTGTCTTGGCTCTGATGAATCAAGTGACTATGAACATGGGTGTGACTACAAAAGGTTTTTGAAACTGGTTTCTTTTACTCAGTTTTATATCTTTGATATTCAATCATGTAGTAGCACATATCAGACATTCATTTATTTTTATTGCTTAGTGCTGTTCCACTTTATGGATGTGCCACAGTTTGCTTATTCATCCACCAGTTGTTGAATATTTTGGTCATTTCCACCTTTGGAGATAACTCTATAATCCTATAAACACCAGATATGGTTTTAGTGATGCATAATTTTTTGTTTGTGTGGGTAAACACTTAAGTTGTTCTGAAAGTCATACCTTTTGCAAAACTCTTTTGGTTAAATTTATTATCTAGATTAAAAGTTTAGATTCCATTTGAAATGAGCTCACAGAGTTTCACTATACTCATTAGAATGTATGGAAAACCAAAACCTTAGAGGACTCCTGATGTGTCATGAAACCCATAATCCTCATTAGAGAAAGTTGCTAATAAACACATGCTATAGAACTAGTCCCATAAGAAGATGTATAGGGAGACACACACTTATTGAAAAGATGAGAACACCTTAGATATGGCCCCAAGAAGGGGGTTAGATCCTGGTGAAGGTTGCTGGGGTTGAAGCCTGAGGAAGGGTCCTGCAGTGGGATCCTAGGGAGTGGTCCCGGAGAAGGTCAGCCAGGGGTGACCCCTTTCCCTCAGGTTCCATTAATAATAAAATATCCTTCAAGATTATCACACAATATGTGTTTGTTTTTATAAAATAAATGGAAATTATTTCATTGGTTTAAGAAGATGCTGGTGTTATTGACCTAATGGTAGGCATTTTTAGATTGATAGCTGTTATCCAGAATAATGTACGGGGTAGCACAGCAATTGCAATAAAAATAGAGTAAATTAAAAAAAAATCTTTCTGAAGCTTGACCAGAACAGCAAAATGTAGAAGTGACAAAGTTGAAAGATCCTTCAAAAGCATGCAATGCTGTATTACTTGACAAATACAGATAGGTACAGAAAAGCAACAGGAAAATGCTAGAATGGACCCTGTTGTATTGGACTAGCATCAGAGATATTAGTATAAACACATATTTAGCTATAGATAGGTAAGAAAGCTATAAATAGACACACTGTTAAAGGATAAACATGAATATGTGTGCAAACAGGTGTTTCTTAGGTCTTACTGCTTAGATGGCTTCACAGCAATGATTCTCCTATAGCAATGAGAACAGCAAACACCACAATTAATTTCTAATATCATTCCTTTATCAAAGGCTACTTGGAGAATTCACTGGTTCTAAGGCAGGGATAGGGAAATGACAAGGCAAGTCTGAGAAATTGTGTTGTGGCAAAAAGTAAGAGTCAGGAAGTACTCCAAAACCAAAGAATTGGTGTCACATCAAAGGGACACAGAAGTAATCTGAAAGGTCATCTGCATTCAGTCACTACTTCTTTAATACCAACTGAGTGCCCTGAAATTAATTAAATTTTGGCACTATGGGTCAGAACAGATGACACAAGTTAAGAGCTATAAATTATAAATAAAATTTTAAGCCCCCAGGTAGAATTAACAGAACCCCTCTTGGCTAATGGGACCCCAGAGAAACCTTAAAACTGGAATTTACAGCCATGGTAGAAGGGGAGGTGAGATATACTTTGTTACGTTTTCTCTCATTTGGAGTTTTGGCACAACTCACCAGTATTAATGTTGAAATAGGGATTAAAAGACTGATAGAATGGACTCTTTGTGGCACTGAGATACCAAACTATAAACAATACCCAAGGCCATGCAATGCAAGGGTTAAGTAACACCCTACAAATCATAAAATCTTGTTAAATGGGATTTTTCATAACCCAGTATGTGGGTTACTTTCCAACCTGACTTTTATCTAGCAACACAGGGCAGATAGCAGACTCTCTTACCTTAACTAAATTATTTCTTTTTACTGACTTCAAATCTTTAGGCAAAGCTTAACTCTTTCTACCAACGGTAACTAAAAAATCCCCAAAACCCACCTCTGACTTGTTAGTCCTACTTTGAGATGTATTACCTTTTGGGGCTGAACTAATGTGTGCCTTCCTGCAATGCCTGTCTCACTGAAATGTATACAACCAAACTGCAACCCAACCTTATTGGGTGCACATTCTCAAGATCTTTTGAAACTATGTTCTTCCATGCTAACGTCACTCATATTTGCTCATAATAGGCATCTTTAAAACATTTTACAAAATTTATTTTATTTCCATTAACAAGGCAAAGTTATTCACAAGACATTCCTCTTCAAATGGCATTTGCAAGCATCAGGCATCTCCAGGCCAACTGTACTCAACTAAACTAAAGACAAATTCAGGGCTTCCCACAACTCCCTCTTGTTCAATAATTTGCTAGAATGACTCCTAGAATACAGAAATGTACACTAATATCAATTAACATTTTCTTATAAAGTATATCAGTGAGCAGCCAGATGTAAATATTAGGAAGGCATTGTATAGAAGGGTCTAATGAAAGGTCTAATAAAAGACCACTTGGAGAAGAAGCTGGTTTTTGGTAAGGGAGGGAATTACATGGGAGCATGGCAGCTTCTCTCTCTGCGGAGTCAGGATGCACCAACTTCTCAATTCACTGATATATTTTGACCACCAGAAAGTTTCCCCAAACTTCAGTGTTCAAAATTTTTATAGGGATATCATTACCATGGCATCATTAATTAAATTGTTGGCCATGAGATTGAACTCAAGTTCCAGCATCCCTTTCTTCCGTGGAGGTCTGACAACTGCAGGTTCCAAACCTATAAGTACACAGTTGGATTTTCTTGTGACTAGCCCCAATCCTGAAGCTATGTAGGTCTACAGCCATGAGGTCTCTCATTACTATGGCAAAGGCATTCTCATCATTTGAGAAATTCTAAAAGATTTTGAAGCTCTGAGACATGAACCAGGATAAAGACCAGTTATATTTAAAATTATACCACAATTTCCGATGACCAAAGCAGCAATAATATAAGCAATAAACAAAATTGTTTTGTCTTGAATTATAGCATAAAGTAAATATAAATAAGTTCATTTTGATATGATAAAATCGTTGAATAACTAAATAAATTGAGGAGAAGACACAAATCTTCATGACTATATACAGAAGCATGTCAAGTTATATGTATGGATGTCTACCCCTCCCATAGATGAAGTTTATTAATTCAGCCCCTTTCCACAAAAATACACACACTCACTGTAGTGTGAGCTAGGTTTAGAAACTACCCAAACTCCCTTTCAAAATAATAGCATATGGAGAAGGAAACATAGTAATTTTGCATGGAAAAAACTGACAAACACTACCTAAACCAATCAAGATTAACATCACCAGAGAATATTTATATAAAGTCCATGAAACTTCTGATATATGAAGTGATGAGATGAGACATTCTTCCCCATATCCTTAAAACCAGTCTTCCCATAAGCAAAATAAGAAACAGAAGTTCAATCTCAGGGAACTTCTAAGAAATACTGAACCAGTACTTCTTAAACTTCTCAAGCTCATGAAAAACAAAGAAAAAACAGAGACCGGAACAAACTGGGCAGGCAATATGATTAAATTTAATGTGGTATACTGAATAATCCTGCAAGGGAAAAAAAACCTGTTAATTCTGGTGAGCTATAAATGATATTTGGAGTTAAGCTGACATAATGTAGCAATATTGGTGTCTAGTATTGACAATGTGCCATGCCAAAATGTTAACATCAGAGGTACTGGATGAGAAACATTTGAGAATTGACTGTTACCTTTGCAAATTTTCTCCAAATCTGAAATTATTCAAAGATAAAATATATACTTAAAAACATGTAGCTGTTTAAAATTTACAAAGGATCATATAAAAATACTTAATATGTTTGCACTAATATTTATCTTCTTTCTTTTGAAGGTGTCCATTTTGCTGTCTTGGTGACTTGAAAAGCAGTAAAACTCCTCATTAAACAAGATAGACTCAGGTCTCATAACTCCAAATCTATTCTCATCTATTGCTCCAGAGCAGGTGAAGCTTCTTTCATAAACTTGTCTCCATAAGTTGGAGTGAAAAGAGTATATCCTGAAACCTCTGTTATGCCAATATAGTCAACTACCATCAGGACTTAATCTATCACATTCTACTTTCTGAATATTGTAAAACCTTTTTATTTTTTCCCAACATGCCAACTATTTATCTTCTACATGCACCCTTTGTAAAATTCAACTGACAATCTTCTCATGTTCCTTATTGTCCCTTGTGGATCATTTTTCAGATGTTTGCCAGAAAATATTTTAATATGTTAATCTTTCTCAAAACACATTATCATATTTCAAGCTTGGTGTGGTGACTCACACCTGTAATCCCAGCAATGTGGGTGCCTGATGTGAGCGAATTTCTTGAGTCCAGAAGTTTGAGACCAGCCTGAGTAATATAGTGAAAACACGTCTCTGAAATAAATAAATAAATATGCATTATCATATTTTAAATGTCTTGAGTTTCCTTTAAAATGTAAGGTACAATATTCACAATCTGGCCTTCAATGCCCACAAGAGCTAAGAATTAATTTTTCCTGTTTCCTCACAGGACATTTTCATTAAAACTCAGAGCCACTGCCCATACCCTCACTTTCTCGAAAAACCAGTCTTCATCTGTTTGTCTACTATAAAGGGGTATCTGAGGCTGTGTAATTTATAAAGAAAAGGGGGTTATTTGGCTCACAGTATTGTAGGTTGTACAAGAAGCACGGCACCAACATCTGGTGGATGTCTTCTTCCACTCATGGCAGAGATCACATGGCGAGAGAAAAAGCAAATGATGATTGCTAGGTTCTTTTTAACAAACAGCACTGGCAGATACTAATAGAGAAAGGACTCATTCATCGCAAAGACAGTACCAATTAGTTCAGAGAGATCCTCCCCCATAACCCAAACACCTCCCATTCAACCCCATGCCTTACATTGGGATTCAAATATAAACACAAGATTTGCAAAGTTGAAATAGTCAAGCCAAGCAACCACTGCCTACTATTCCCTTTCATGCAACTGTCCATACAATTCAAAGTTCAGAGACACCTTAGGAAAATTAAACATCTCAAGTTGAATGCTACACATTCAAAGTCATTTCCAGTATCTGTACATTATTTCAAGACTATTTTATGACATATGCATTTTCCCCTGCAACCATGAATAAAAATACAATGATATAAGGACTTACATCCTAATTACATAAGCGTTCATTGACTGTGCCTATTAATATTTACTATTTCATTTCAGCCCAGTCTCAGACTGTCTTCTTCATCCCTCTCTCTGCAGTGAAATGAGTTCACTGTTGTTCTAGGATTCTTGGAGGTCTAAGTGCATCAAAGACTGAATATGATGCCATTATTCTGATGAGATAAGAGATTTAAGCAGTTCTTCTACAGCAGATGCAGCTGGGTGGGGATATGCTGAGGTCACGGCACATGAGAACAAAAGGACTAATAGTTGGATAACATGCAGTGATTAGCATAGCTGCATTCACCAGCCTCCAATTGTAATTATCCAAGAAAGCTAAATAAATATAGATGCTGAAGGAAAGGGCATAAAATGCTACAGAGGTGCTCACTAATGCAAGGATACTTTGGGTAGCCCTGGTCTCAGGAGAGAATTTGGGGGAGCCATTGGTCCTATGAATGTGATGTTCTTGCTGTCTGTGTGTACACAGATTGAAAACCATGGAGCTGCTAGCGCACGTCATGAGTCCCAAACACAGGACATCATGCAAAGATGTCAATGCTGCATATACTGAGGGCACAACTTTATCATGAAATGGAGCAGAACAATATCCCAAATCTCTTTTCTTTGTAATGTTTCTGTTGCTTCATTTTTCAGTTATATAAATAGGAAAAATGATATTTACCAGCATGTGCAGGGCCCAACGCAGGATACTGGAGTGGCCAACATATTTTGAGGCCTTAACTTTAAGCTCTACCCAGAGTCTGGAGTTTCTGGGGTTGATAACAATGATTTGAAAAACACTCAACAGGCAGGTGGCACCAAAGGACATACTCCTGGCCACACTGTGAACATACAAAAGAACTTTGCATTCAAAATAATTGGCAAAATGTCTCAACCCCAAAACTGCCATGGTCTCTGGGATTTCTCTAGAGACAAAGACTAAAAAGTTAGCTACTGTCAGGTGCCTGAGAATCAAATCTGTGAATCTTGACCCACAACTCCTAAAGTAAAGGAACATGTAATGATTCAAGAGTGAAAAGTTCCCCAGGATTCTGACAACTACCTGGAATAGGATTAGCATTCCTATTTCCAAATACACAGAAGCCATTCTGTCATTTTCCGGTACTCAGTATTCAGCAGGCAGAGACTTCTGCATGGAAACATGAGATGTGGGTTACATTTTTATAGAACATAACATCTCCACTTACTATTTCTTCCCCATGAGAATTAAAAGATAGTATACTTTTAAAAATAAAATTTCCAAGTCTCTCATGCTTCTTTTTCTTGCACTTTGACTGAAGGAGTTACTTTCATTAATACTTTACCTATTCTAACATTTAATACTTGCCACGTTATATGTTGAAATTAATGTTATTCCTCTTTGAACAACCAGGAGAATTTAATCACAAGGAGGTTTGATGACTCATCTAAATCTTGACAGCAGAGTCAGTATTTGAACCTGGGTAACCTTGTTGCAGTGATATTGGTGTTCACTACTATGCTATACTATAGGTTACCTAGTTGTGTTCTTTAATACACACACACACACACACACATGCACACACACACACACACACATGCACATATAAATACCTTGGTCTTGCTAATTTCTCAGCTTAAGAATGAATATCAGAAATCTTAATATATTATAGAGACACTGAAAAATTGTATATGACCCAACTTATTTTATGTAATGCAGACAAATGTTAGGATAGCAAAAAAGAAATTCATTTTTGTTTTGCATAAACTAAAAATACCATGGTGCCCATCACAGAAATTAATATATAAAATTAGGTTGTGCACGAAAAATAAGACAGGGAACAGAAAAAGTGCTAAGTAGTTTGGGGTAGAAAATATTTAATCTTATTTAAATATTATATAACTCTGTGTTTCTTATTTGATTTGGGAAACCTATTGAAATACAACACAAACATGAAAATGGACTTAGAAGACCTGAAATTGTGTGCATTTAATCAATTTAAAAAGGAGAAAAATGAGTAGTGATATTGGGAACAATACTGAAATGTTTTTAAAGGAGGTCAAATATTTCGAGAAACATATTATACTTAAAACTCCCCTTTTATGATGAAATTATACTTTAAAATTCATTAGTTCCTTTAGAATAAAGGAATGGTAAGATAAGTCTTTAATTGCTTGCTGTCTAAAACCCTCTATTATAATGTTTACTTTTTCTTAAAAGACTTTTTGTAATATTAGAAAGAAAATTAGTCTGTCATGATCAAAAGACCACAGACATTTTCAATAAATACATATTGACTGTCTCTATTAAGTATACTACACCTAGATTACAGAAAAATAATTCTATTTCAGGAATTTTTATTTGATTACATTGTTACTGCTGAAAATTAGATAATTCAATACATTCCATTGTATTCATTTTCCACTTACACAGCTTTTACAGATATAACTATACTTTTCCTCAAAACATCTCTGACTTTTGCCAAGAGATACTGTGCAAAATTCCTATTGTGCACACAGGTTCTGTGCAAAGGTAGACTGCATACATT
This sequence comes from Tarsius wallacei, assembly GCA_963574415.1. Lineage (NCBI taxonomy): Eukaryota > Metazoa > Chordata > Mammalia > Primates > Tarsiidae > Tarsius > Tarsius wallacei. The sequence goes on along the minus strand of CAUYQG010064531.1, from coordinate 20,340 downwards.
TTGAAATTGCAATCTTGAAGCACATTAAAATTCAGTGTTTGAAAACACTTGGAAAAGCCACCAAAAATTTCTGAAGTTTAGTAAACTGCATTACCAATAATCATGGGTCAGTTTAGGGTCTCAGTCGTACTCCAATGCTTCGTCAGAAATGAGTCCTGCTTCCACTGCAGTTCTGCCTCTGGACCAGTTTCTAACCCAAAAAGTTTCTTTCCAGGCATGCACATCTACCCAGATTCCTGGTACACCTCCTTCTCTTACAGGCTGTGTCCATCAGATTAAAGTAGAAATTCCCAGTCTCATTCCTGCCACCAGGACTGAGCGTTCAGTGTGAAGGTCATAACAGCCACAACATGTGTGGGAGGGAAGACACATGCTGTGGCTGTTATGATCTTCACACACTGAGCCCCTTTATTAATATTGTTCACCATATTTGTAGCTAGAGTAATAAATGGATCTTTCTCTTCGTTACAAAATATGGGGTTTGTGATTCTGTGACATCACCTCCCCACAGAACTGCAATTATGATGTCATCTATAGTAACAATATCAGGTCATGCTTGGGGAGCAGAGAATAGTTCTGAAAAACTTTTGGATCTCCAGAGCCTATTAGAAGTTTCTAGTGAGCATATTGTGAAAAACCACTGAAGTATTTGAGAACATTTTTTCATTATTCCTGGAAGTAGACAGGGTATCTCATGGAAGAAGCAGAAAATGCTGATGTCTGACCATTTTCTTGAAGGAGTTAGAAGCTCATGGATCTTGTTGAATTATCAGTTTTTGTGAGAGTTTCCCCTACCCCCCAATCTAACCGTCTGTAAATCACAGACCCTTGAATACCACTGGCATTTAATTTGTAGGCGGAAAAGCAGAATCACATAAGCAACTAAAAAAAAGATTTTCAATTGGGTATGTGCAAAAGAAAGGACATATTTGTTAATAATTGATTAGAAAATATATTTTCTATTCCCCCAAATCAATACCAGTTAACTAGAAAACCTAGCTAAAAAGGGCATTTTGTAAAAAAAAATACTTTATCAATAATGACTTAAATGCAGATAGTGAGTTTCAACAGCAAAATTATCACAGAGGAAAGGGGTAGTTTTTTTGAATACTTCATTTCTTTTAAAGGAAGGACAGTTCTATATTGTATAATAAATCAAAATTGATTTATTCAGCCTTCTATGAATACCAGGGTTCACCTATTTTTTAAATTTCAGAGTTGTGTGATATATGTAAGGATTTGGTACATAAATAAATTTAGTTCACGTGTGATTTGTGTTTCAAGCAAGCAATTCTTAGGAAAGAGATAATTTTTGAAGATTTCCTCATTAATAAAAGCAATTAAAACTAATAAAATAATCAGATTTACTAGCATAGTCTTCATTCTTTTAAATGTTATATTAGCCTACACTACTTACTCAATTCAAGGGTATTAAAGAGGAAGCACAATTTCCAAATGATTCCTATAAATCAAATAGAATACTGATCCTAAAATGCCCTGAAGATTGAACCACAAGAACACTACAGAGAGCCTCAGATCTGCTTACAGATGGAAAGATCTAAACTAAAATAAAGCAAAAAGCTGAAAAATTATATCAAAATAATGTGATGACCCCATGCTATTTATTTATACAATTCAGAGATAATTCCATATGAGCCCATTTATTAATATTGTTCACCATATTTGTAGCTAGAGAAATAAATGGATCTTTCTCTTCATTACAAAAATGCACTTGAAAGAATTTTAAAAATATTGATATTAAATTAGAATACTCAAAAGTATATATTAATAAACCTCTCCTAACTTTACAAAACAAAATCCTCCTCTTGCTCATGGGAAGCAGTAGGTTGATTCCATGAAGGTCAGAAAACAACACTAAAAACACATGATCACTTGTGCTATTCTTTTATCACTGTATTGGAGGTTTAACAAAGGTCATTAAAAGTGGTGAAAATATTAAAAATAAAAAATGGATATTTTACACCTAGAAACACAAAGGAATTGATAGAAAAATCTACCTCCAAGAAATAATTCAATAAGGTATTAGAATACACAAGCTAGCATAATAGACTTTATATGTGCAAAAAATCATTTACATGTGGGAGAGGCCACAATTACAAGAATACAAAATAATATAAACAGAAATAAACTCATGAATATACATTATAAAAATGTGTAAAGTCTAGCTGAGGAAAAATATAAAGCATTCTCAGGGATTTCCAGGAAGATGGAAGGGTAACAGTCGGACTGTTTGAGTCTCTGTGTGTGAGAGATCCTATGGAAAATTCTGTGAGTGTTTCCATGTGTAAGAGGGAGTGTGAGAGACTGACTGAGTGAGGACTTGGGAGCAAGTGGTCGGGGCCCTCCTGGTGAAGCCACTGGTCTGCAACAGCTCTGCTTGGATCTTAGTGCATCCTGGAGCACAAAAGGTGAGCATCATCAGAGCTTTTCCTGGGAAGAATGGCTGGAGTAATTGCCAACCCCAACACGGCAGAGTGCTGAAATGCAGGCAGCAATGGTCATGGAGGGAGAGCAGTGAGGGAGTCTGAAGCAGAGATCCAAGGAAAATGCACGCAGAAGCCACCCAAGCTTCCGCTGGGCTCCAGAGCCTAGCCACCTGGTCTGAGATCCAGAGACTGTGGTAACTGCCGGAGAGGGAGACAATGACCCCATTAGAGACAGCAAAAGCAGAAAGCAGAGAATTGACCAGACTCTCTAATGCCTGGCCAGACAAAATGCTCCAGGGCATCCTCCGTGGAACAGCAGAATTGCATCTTGAGACAAGGTGCCATCCCTGTGTTGCATTTGGGGTGCTCTTTGGGACCTCAGAGAACATTGCCCCCAGTATAAAAGCCCTGGTGGGTAGTGGCAGACACAGAACCCCAGATGATCCACCCTCCACCCTGAGCGAACTGCTGGGTGATAGGTGCAGACTGTAGACTGCCCAAGAAGCAGGCTGGTGTGTGCATAACTGACTCCCCCTGCCCTTAGCAACAAGTAAAACAGATCAGGAAGGCAGAGCAAAAACAGGAGATCCCATTGTCCTGCTGTGAACTGGATGCCCTGGGAGCTGTGATGAAGCTGGGAGAGGAAGGAAGGGGGTGAGATCTTGAGAGATCTTGCATCAAGTAATTTCTGCCACCTTCCTTCACACGGGCATGTGACAGCTACCAATTGCAGGCAGCAGGGAGTGAAGATTTTTCTAACATATTAAGTTCCAACAGGAAATAGGACGCTTGCAGTAACAGCCTTGCAGTTATAAAACCCATCAAAAGAGGGAGCCCCCTCTCAAAGGGACATACTAAAGCTGAGAAAACTTTACCAACTTTTCTGCGGGAGATATTGGTTTGTTTGATTGATTATCTCGCTTAGTTACTTTGCTTGTTAGTTTGTTTTCTCTTTTCTTTCCTGCTTCTATTTATCTTTCTTTGTGCTTTCTCTCTCTTTTTTTTAGTTGGAGTCTCACTCTGTCGCACAGACTGAAGTGCAGTGGCCACTCCCGGCCACCGCAGCCTCGACCTGCTGGGCTCCGGTGATCCTTCCGCCTCAGCCTTCCAAGTAGCTGGAACTACAGGAGCATGCTACCATGCCCAGCTAATTTTTTTATTTATTGTAGAGATGAGGTCTCACCAAGTTGGGCTCAGACAATCCACTCACTTCAGTCTCCCAAGGCGTGGGATTACAGGCTTAGTCACCGAGCTCAGCTGCATTCTTTTTTTTGTTTTCGCTTTTCTTTTTTTCTTTTTCTTTCCTCTTTTTCTCTTTTCTCCTCCTTTCTCTTTTTTTTCCTCTTTTCCCTCATATATCTTCTCTTGGACTCAGGTGCTATGCAAGCATACCCACTCTATAGTCGTATTGTATAGAGATGAAGAGCAAGTCCCAGCTGAACCGTTCAGCAAACACTATGACAAACCAATAGGTTCAGAATCCTTGTGCCCCACCTCCACCCACCTAGTAAGAGCTCAAAATTGTAAAGAAACAGCACAACATCCCACCCTAGTCCCACTTCGTAATTGAACAAACCTGAGGCCCCAGATCAAGGAAGGACAAAAAGTAGAGCAAATATCAGAATTGACCACCTCTTCATTTTCTACTGCAACAGGATAAAAGAGAAAAATAAGAAAAATGCCACAGATGAAGAAAAACCAAAGATAAGCTACCGATAACCATCAGAGTTCCAACAAAGAGTCAGTGCTAGAATGAAAAGCTACTAGGGCACAAAAAATGGCCATTACCCAGAACAACAGTACCCAGAAGGTACCCATGGAGATCAGGTAATCATTGGACAGATTGAATAAAAATCAAGAAACGCAAGGGATAAAACTAAATGAAACTGCAAAAGAGCTAGACAGGCTCAAGAAAGTGTACTTAACAAAACAGAAATAAAGAACTTCATCCAAGAATTAAATAACATACTGGCAAGCATGGGAAGCAGAAGTGACCAAGTAGAAGAAAGAAATCCCAGAGCTGAAAGACCAAAATATGGAATTAACTTAATCTATTAAAAATATAGAAAAAAGAAAAACTTAAGAAGAAAGAACAAACTCTCCAAGAGATGTGTGATTTTGTCAAAAAACAAAACCTACATCTGATTTGGATATCTGAAATAGAAAGAGAAATGGGAAACACTTTGGATCAAACATTTCATGAGGTCATTAAAGAAAACTTCCCTCATCTGGCAAGAGAGTTGACTGTACATGCACAGGAGATCCAGAGAACCCCCGCAAGACATCTTATGAAATGTCCACAAAGGACATTCACAGACTCAAAATTAGAAGATGGAAAACAGCTTTTCACTTGATCTTAGCCAAAAGGCCAAGAAACGATTGAAATAAACTCTTCAGGTGAATAGATCACAAGAGAAGACAGGAGTTGTGATCATAATATCAGACAAAACAATCCTTAAGCTATCAAAAATGTAAAAAAGGTTCAAAAGGACACCACATAATGGTAAAAGTTTCAATCCATCAACAAGAAATATCCATCCTAGACATATATGCACCCAAAAGGAGCACTAGCTTATATAAAGCAACTAATAAGTAAACTAAAAAAAGATATTGACTCTAACACTACCAAAGCTGAGGACTTAAATACCCCACTAACAACCCTAGATAGATTATCAAGGTAAAAATCAACAAAGAGATCCATAACCTCAACTTGATGTTTGGCCAAATGGATACCTACAGAACACTCTACCCAACAACCACAGAATATACATTCTACTCATCACCATATGGAACATACTTCAAGAATGACCACATCCTCAGCCATAAATCAAGCATAAATTTCACAAGATTGAAATACTGCCATGCATCTTCTCAGACCACAGTGCAATAAAAATCAATATTGGTCGGGCTCGATGGCTCAGCCTGTAATCCCAGCACTTTGGGAGGCCGAGGCAAGTGGTTTGCCTGAGTCTGCAGTGTTGAGACCAGCTGAGGCAACTTGAAGAGACCTCATCTCTACAATAAATAAAAAAAATTGCCATGTGCTATAGTGTGCACCTGTAGTTCTGGCTACTTGGAAGGCTGAGGTGGAAGGAGGTCAACACTGGGATGACCATGAACATGCCACTGCATTCCAAACCTGGACAATAGAGTGAGACTCCAACTCAAAAAAAAAGAAAAAAAGAAAAACAAATATCACCACCAACAAAATTTCCCTGAAACCCATAAAGTTAGGGACACTAAAATTCATGATGTTGAACAACTACTGGGTCAACACAGAAATCAAAACAGAAATTAAAAGATTCCTGGAAACAAGTGAAAATGAATAAACATCTTACCAAAACCTCTAGGATGCAATGACAAAAGTACTAAGAGGGGAATTTATATCTCTACGGACACACATGAAGAAAATGGAAAGATTACAAGTTAACAGCCTAAAAATCACCTAAGGAAGCTGGAAAGGCAAGACCAACAGAGCCCTAACTTCAGCAGAAGAATCCAGATCACCAAAATAAAAGCCCATATACAGGACACAGTAAACAAAAATATCATAGAAAAACTCAATGAAACAAAAAGCTGGTTCTTTGAAAGGAAAAACAAGATTGATTGAACCCCTAGACAGCATGACGAAGAAAAAAAGAGAAAAAAGTCTAATAAACAAATCTGAAACACAAAAGATCAATTCGTAACTGACCCTGAAGAAATACAAAAGACTATCAGATCAGCAATTACTTTGCACAACTACATTAAAACAAACTTGATAACCTAAATGAAATGGAGAACTTTCTTACATCACACAACCTCCCCAGGTTGAAACAAGAAGATATTGAGACTCTAAATAGAACAATAACAACCCAGGAAGTTGACTTTGTCATAAGAAAACTACCTACAAAAAAAGCTTTGTACCAGATGGCTTTTCAGTGGTATTCTATCAAACATACAAGGAGGAGCTGATACCATTCCTATTCCAAGCAATTGAGAAAGACAGAACTCTCCCCAAATCATTTTATGAAGCTAGCATCACACTGATTCCCAAACTGGGTAAAGATCAAACAAAGAAAGAGCACTACAAGCCAATGTCCCTAAGAAACATAGATGCAACAATTCTAAACACTTTTCTAGCAAATTGGATCCAACAACACATCACAAGAATTATCCACCATGAGCAAGAAAGCTTCATCCCTGGGATGCAAGACTGAATCAACATCTGCAAGACCATAAAAACATCAGAGATGTAAAAACAATAACCACATGATGCATCACTAGAAGCAGAAAAAACTTTTGATAAAATTCAGTATCCCTTCTTGATAAAAGCCATTGAACACCTAGGCATAGAGGAAACATACCACAAAATGGTAAGAGCCATCTATGATAAATCTGTAGCTAACATACTACTAAAGGATAGAAATTGGAAGCATTCCCCTGAAAACTGGAACAAGGCAATGTTCCCCTCTCTCAACCCTCCTGTTAATCACAGTGTTGGAAGTCCTACTAGAGCGAACAAACAAGAGAAGGAAATCAGTGGTATCCAAATAGGAAAAGAGGAAGTTTTTCAACAATAATTAACATATTTCAAATGTCCACAATTGCTTTTAGCATGTAAGGTGCAGTATCCACAATCCAGCCTCCAATGCTTTCAAGAACAAAAAACTGTCTATGTTTTACCCCAGGCCATTTGCATGACAAATCAGGGCCATTGTTCACACTCCATTCTCAGTGCTGCAGGTTGTCCAAGAAGCATGGCACCAGCATTTGCATCTGGTGAGGGCCATGGTCTTCTTACACTTATGACTGAAGGCAAAGAGGAGCTGGCATATGCAGAGATCACATTACAAGATAAGAAGCAATTGGTGGTTACTAGGCTTTTTTTTTTTTTTTGAGATGGAGTATCACTCCATTGCCCAGGCTGGAGTGCAGTGGCATGCTCACAGCCACCTCAGCATCAAACTGTTGGGCTTCAGTGATCGTCCACCTCAGTCTTCCAAGTAGCTGGAACTAGAGGCACACACTACCACACCAGGCTACTTTTTTTATTGTAGAGATGAGGTCTTGCCAAGTTGCACAGGTGGTCTCAAACCTGTGGGCTCAGGCAATCCACTCGCCTTGGCCTCCCATGCTAGGATATTTTGAACACCTAGCTCTGGCAAACACTAATATAGTAGGATCTCATTCATTACCAAAAGAACAGCACCAATTCAATCAGTGGGATCATGTCCCATGATTCACACACCTCCCATTAGGCCCCATGACCAACACTACACTGGGAATCAAATTTCAGCATGAGGTTTGGAGAGGTCAAATATTCAAAAAATAGCAACCACCACAGGCAATTGTCTTTTATGCAAATTTCCATCCATTTTCAAGTTCAACAACATCTTAGGAAAATTCAATATCACAGCCTGAATGTTGCACATTCAAAGACATTTCCAGTATCTGTACATTATTCCAGAACTATTTTATGAGATCTATATTTATCCATTGCAACCATGAATAAAAATATAAATACTTAAATATGAATTGCATAACATTACATTTACTGTGGTCATTTATATTTATGATTTCATGTTGTCCCAGCCTCAGTCTGTTGTCTTCACCTCTGTCTCTGCAGTGAAATGGTTTCATAATTGTTCTTAAGATTCCTTGAGGTCTGAGTGCATGAAAGACTGAATGTGATGTTAGACAGACTATTCACATTGTTTTTATGAGATAAGAGAATTGTATAGTTCTTCTGCAGAAGATAGAGCAGAGCCTGGCTATGATGGGGTCATGGAACATGAGAACAAAAGGGCTAATAGTTGGAAAACATGCAGTAATTAGTACAACAGTGTTCACTTTCTACCGATTAGAAATGTCAAACAGCTAAATAAAGACAGAGACTGATGGAAAGGGCATAAAATACTACAAAGGTTCTCACCAATGAAAGGATGCTTTGGGTGACCCTTATTCTCGGGAGAGGATCTGGGTGAGACATTGGTACTGTGAATATGTTGGACCTGCTGTTTGTGTCTGAACAGGATGGATACCACTGAGCTACTGTCCCAGGTCATGAGCCCCATGAAAAGATGTCCATGTGGCATTTATGAGGTCACAAATAGTCCAGAAATGAAGAACAATATCAAAAATTTCTTTTTTGCGATGTTTTTGTTGCTCCATGTTTCAGTTTTATAAATAAGAGAAGTGATATTTACCTGCAGGTGCAGGGCCCAACACAGGATACTGGAGAAGCCAACATACTTTGGGGCTTTTACTTTATGTTCCACCCACCTCCTAGAGTTCCTAGTGTTGAAGGTGATCATTGGAAAAACAATCAACAGGCAGGTGGCACCAACGGACACACCCCTGGCCACCCTGTGAACATGCAAAAGAACTCCACATCCAAAGTAAGTGGCAAAATGTCCCAACCCCAAATCTGTCATGGTCTCTGGAATTCCTCTAGAGAGAATGATAAAGGAGTTGGCTACAGTCAGGTGCCTGTGAATCAAATCTGTGCATCCTGGCCTGCATCCCTTAAAGTAAAGGGACATGTGATGATAAAAGAGTGAAAAGTTTCCTAGGATTCCAACAACTACTTGGAATACAACGATCTTTCCTAGTTTCAAATCATGAGACCATTCTGTCATTTTCCAATACTCAGAACTTAACAAAAAGAGGGTTCTTCATGGAATCATGGGTTGTGGGTTACATTTTGATGGGAAAAACATCTTTATTTAATCTTGTATCCCTCTAAGAATTAAAAGCTAATATATGTATACTTTTTGTTACAAAATGTGCCAAGTCTCCTGTGCATCTTTTTATGGCACATACAATGTAGGAGTCACTTTTATTAGTACTTTACCTATTCTATAGGTATTCTATAGTTAGACATTAATGTTATTCTCCTTTGACCAACTAGGAGAATTTAATCACAAGGTCAGATGACTCATCTCAATCCTGATAGGAGAGTCAGAATTTGAACTTGGGTTGCCAGGTTAAAGTGACATGATGTTCAGCATTATATTATACTATAACAGCTACTTGGTTGTGTTTTTGATATACACACAAATAAACACACATACAGGCCTATCTATGTATAAATACCTTGTAAAACATAAATTTGGTATGAAAAAATTTCCAGTTTGCCTAAGTATTCAATAGATGAATATAACTTATGAATACATATTCAGAGGTTGTACTAAATTGTATATGAACAAAATAACTTATATGACTCAAATTTATTCAATGTGAACAAATGTTAGGATGGCCCCAAAAGTTCATTTACTTTTTGGCAAGGCCAAAAAGTACCATGGCATTCCATCATAGAAATAATGTACAAAATTTGGTGGTGCACTAAAATATGAGACATAAAACATAAAATACCAGAAGTATTTTAGGGTAGAAAATAAGTTAATCTTATTTAAAGATTATATAACTTTATATATTATATATGTTTTACATGTTATATATATGAAATTATATATGTTTCTTATTACTTTAAAAAAACTGAAACTTGAATTAACACTTGGTATGAGAACCTATCAAAATACAACACAGATGTACAAAATGGTAATTGAACAACAAAATCTGGGTCATTTACTAAATTGAAAAAAAAAAGGGGGGCAACCCCTTCAGATCCCCTCCCACTGTGGGAGCCTCTCTGTCCTCTCAATAAATTCTGCTTTCTCACTTCAAAAAAAAGAAGAGAAAAGAGAAAAAGTTGAGTAATGAGTTTGTGGGTAACATTGGAAGATTTTTTAAATGGAGAAAATATAGCACTAAGTATATTAATCTTACAACTGCTGTTTTCTGAGATTATGTTTTTAACTTTATTACTTTAGAATAAAAAGTTATTTAATTAAGTCTTTAATTATTTGCTGTCTGAAATCCTCTATTATAATGTGAACTTTTTTTTCAATTTTTATTTTAAAGATGTGGGGTACCCTTCAAGATTAGGTATACAAGTGGTCATTGTACAGATATAGTTTAAGTCCCCCTTTGGATTCCACTTGGTCTGGTTTGAGTTCAGGTACTCTTTCGATGTTAGGTGACCCAACCCCAGGCCACTTTTGGCTACTTTCAATCTCATTCTTATAGTATTTTTCTTTTCTGATGGAACTTTTTTCTAACTGACCTTCCTGAATTTCAGGAAGGAAAAGAGTCCCTCATGATCAATAGACCACAGATATATTCAGTAGAGACGCATTTACTGTCTCCATTAAGTATGTCACACCCAAATTACAGAAAAAAATAATATTCCAGCAATTACCATTCGGTCACACTGTTTTTACTTCAAATTAGATAATTCAATTAGCTCCATCATATTCATTATCCTATGCATAGAATTTTCACAGAAATCACTATACACCTCTTGAAAACATTTCTGATTTTTACAAAATGCCTATTGTGCACACAAGTATTGGATTAAAGGGAATGGAAGATGAATTTTGAAATTACAATCTTAATGCATGTTAACATTCAGATTTTGATAACACTTGAATCAAACAACAATAAATCCCTCAATGAGAATATTATTAAATAACATCAGCAACTGTCATGGGTCAGTTTAGGGCCTCAGGCCACTCATCTCTCTCCAAAGTTCAGCTCATCTCAAGAATTAGACCTTCCTGTGTGGTTCTGTGCCTGGACCAGTTTCTACAACAAAAGAGTTTCTTTTGTTGCACAGCTACCCAGATTCCTGATATGTCTACTTCCTTTATAGGCTGTGCAGCTCAGATAAAAGTAGAAAATACCAGTCACCCTCCTGCTGCCAAGATCATGAGCTCAGTGTGAAGGTCATAACAGCCAAAGCATGTATGAGAGAATGAAACTAGAATCTGAAATATGGGTCTGTGATTCTGTGACCCCACCTCCCCAAAGAACTGCAATGATCATGTTGCCTGTAGGAGTAAAGCCAGTTCATGCTTGGGAAGCTGAGAATAGTTCTGAAAAACTTTTGAATTGCCAGGGTCAATTACAAGTTTCTCTTGAGTATATCTAAAGAGACCACTGGAGTGTTTGGGATCTTTATCTCATTATTCCTGGAAGCAGACAGGGTCTTTCATGGAAGAAGCACAAAATGCTGAGGTGTGACCATTTTCATGAAGGGCGGACAAAAGCTCATGGATCTCCTTGGATTATCTGCTTCCTTGAGCATTTCTCCTATCCCTTCCCAATCTAACTCTTTTTGAATCCACAGGCCCCAGAATAAGATTAGCACTTAATTTGTGGGTGGGAAGGCAGAATCACAAGCTACCCCCCAAGACTTTCAATTTCATAAGTGCAAAAGAAATAACATGATGTTAATAATTGATTAGTAAGTATTTTCTCTATTTTCCTGACTCAATACCAATTAATTAGCAAATCCTGATAAAATGTACATTTCTTAGAAAAATATACTTTACCAATATTGACGTCAATAGAGATTGTTTATAAAGTACAATAATCATGAAAGGAATATTTTTTCAGTACTTCATTTCTTTTTAATGAAAGATAGTTTTATGTTGTATAATAAACCACAGTTTGCTTGTTCAGCCTCACATTAATACCAGAGTTTGTTTTTATTAAAATAATAGAGTTGTCATGTACATGTGAAGATTTGAAACATAAATAAATTGCGTGTAGGTGAGGTTTGGGCTTTTAGCAAGCCCTCACTTGGAAAGAGAGATTTTTATAAGAGTTCCTCACAAATAAAAACATCAGAATCAGATTTGCAGGCAGATTCTTTGATTCCTTTAAATGTTAGATAATTCAATACTACTCATTCAATTCTAGGGCCTTGAACAGGAAGTAAAATTTCCAAATGATTATTATATATATAAAAAATACTGACACTAAAATGTCCTAAACTTTGTTCCAAAAAGAATAGTACAGAAAAACCTTGCATCTGCTTACAGATGGAAACATCTAAACTAAATATGGCAAAAAGCTGAAAACAATATGAAAATAACATGTGATGACTACATAAAGCTTACATCTGGAATTCAGAAATGATTCAAAATCAGGAAATTTATTAATACACTTAATCATACTTGTAGCTACAGAAAAAAGCAATCCTACTTATACTTACAAAAACACATATGGAAAGATTCAACATGTTGATATGAAATTAAAATACTCAAAATTAGAAACTGATGGATCTTTTCTAACTTAACAAAGTTCTGATCTTGCTCACAGGAAGCACTAGGTTGACTCCACTAAGTTCAGAAAACAACACTGTGTACACATGATTACCTTCAGTTATCATTGTATTGGCTCTTTAGCCAAGGCCATTTAAAATGGTTGAGAAATTGAAAACAAAGATGTAAATTTATATTTGCAGTTGATGTCATTATACACTTGGAAACAGGAAGAAATTGATACAAACATACACCACCCAAGATAACTCAGTAAGTTAAATATGAGTATATACATAGATACACAAAAACAATAACCTTAATAGGTAGAAATAATAATCACTTACAAGTTATTCTGGAAGAGGCTGCAATTATCAAAATGTTAAATAAAAAAAGCAATTAGTAGTAAATAACAAAAAGTATAAAGCCCAGATGAGGAATACTATAAAACATTCCCTGAAATATATGAAACTAGATATAAACAAATAGAGAATCTCATTATGCCCTTGTGTAAAAAACCAAAATAACATTAAAATGTAATTTACACTTATGTTAACTTACACATTTTCTTTATCTCTATATAGTAATTAGCTTCTGGGTTAGCAATGTTATTGCAAAAATCAAATATAATGTACACCCATTATGCATCAATAAGATAATCAAATAGAAGAGTGAACAAATTAGAATAGCCCCAAAACTCTTAAAAAGAAACAAAATGAGGTGGATAACCCTATGAGATATATTGATTCATGAACAAACTGATAGATCACTGAAGTTAAAAATTCAGAAAGATCCTAAACATTTATCATAATACTATAAGAACGTTATTGCCAGTAGCAGGGTACTTCCAAGGGTTACTGGGGGAACACAACATCAATAAGGGTACCTACTCTGAAACCAGGCAAAGTGGGGACCAAAGTGAAACTAAAACTTTACCTGTACAATGCCCACTTTTATAACTGATCTTAAATTGTACCCCACATTTTAAAAATAAAATATATTTTTAAAAAAATTCAGAAATATACAAAGTATCTATCAACTATCATCTATCTATCTATCTATCTATCTATCTATCTATCTATCTGTCTATCTATCTATCTATCTTTTTAGAGTTAGAGTCTCACTCTGTATCCCAGGCTGGAGAGCAGTAGCATGCTCTGAGCCACTGCAGCCTCGACCTGCTGGTTTCAGGTGATCCTTCCACCTCAGCCTTCCAAGTAGCAGGAACTACAGCTGCACGCTACCACACCTGACTTATTTTTTGATTTATTTCAGACCTGAAGACCCACCAACTTGCCCAAGCTGGTCTCGAACCCCTGAGCTCAGGCAATCCTCTCTCCTTGGCCTCCCTGACTGCTGGGATTACAGGCTGAGCCACCACATCCAGCCAAAAGTATATTTTAAAAAGTTAGTAAGTAATAAAAATTACAGTGGGGATGGTATTATTAATATGTGGTATTTGGGAAATGAAAATTTCTGCCAAAATTCTAATAAATTTGCCAATTTTATATATTTTATGATAAGATAAAGGGCAAAAAAGAAAGATCCATATGGTAAAAAATAATAAAATATACTTGAATTTCTTCATAAGAGGAGACATTATAAATTAGACTAAAAATGACAATAATTCTAAAATTTTAATAAAAGTAGAGAACAATCAATATGACAAGACATACCATAGGAAAAGCAAAAAGGCAAATTTCAGATGATTCAAACTATTTTCCACTTATATTCCATAATGTATATCTGCCCTACCAGTGAGGAACCTCTCAAAATGTATGAGCTTCTGACACAAGAGCACCAGAGTAAAAAAAAAGTGGGCTCTGATCTAAGATATTGCCTGTAGTTAAGTCAATCTCATCAAGTATATACAAATTCCTCATGTTCATAGCCACTTAAAAAATTATCAATATGTTTCATGGTAGTTAGGTCACATACTTAATTACTCTGAAATAGATAAAGAGAAAGAAACAAATGTTCACCCATTATTTTAAGACAGGCTGTTTTAGTGTAACACAGTAATGATAAGAAAAAATTATTCCTAACATAAAAAATTTTTAAATTTAAAGAAGATGGCCAGGGGTTGTGGTTGCTCATTCCTGCAATCTCAGCACTTTGGGAGGCCAAGACAGGATGACTGATTGAACCCAGGATTTCAAGACCAGTCGAGCAACATAGCAAGATCTCATCTTAAAAAAAATTATTTAAGAAAAAGAGCCAGGTGTGGTAGTGCACACCTCTATTCCCAGTTATATGGGAGGCTGAATAGGAAGGATCACCTGTGCCCAGGAGGTAATGGCTGCAGTGAGCAATGATTGTGCTGCTGTGCTCCAGCCCGGACAACAGAGTGAGACTCAAATATTTGTTGATAAAGAAATTGATTAATTCAAGGAAGATAATCGAACTAGAAAGTCATTTTTTGCCTTATTATAGAGATGTGGCATACAAGTCTTCACATAAAAACATAAGTAGGCTGTATGCAGGTGAAATTTGGGTTTCTAACTGACCCTCACGCCCCCAGTAGTGGACCAGGAACTCCTTGTGTTGTCATGTGCCCCCCATCCTCCTCCCTCCCTCCCTTTCTCCCTCAGCAGCGCCCATCTTCGTGTTGATCCCTCCCTTGTTCTCATGTGTCTATTGCTCAGGACCCACTTATAAGCAAGAACATGTTGTATTCAGTTACTTGTTTCTGTGATAGATTGCTTAGGTTGATGGTCTCTAACTCCATCCAATTTGCTGTAGAGTTCATAGTTTTGCCCTTCTTTATGGCTGCGTAATACTCCATCATGCATATGTACCCCATTTTCTTTATCCAGTCCACTTTTGATGGGCAGGAGGGTTGGTTCCATGTTTTTGCTATTGTGAATAGAGCAGCAGTAAGCATGTAAGTTCAGGTGTCTTTTTAGTAGAACCGTTGATGCTTCTCTGGGTATATTCCCAGGAGAGGGGGTTGCTGGATCATAGGCAAGGTTAATTTTCAGTTCTTTTAGAAATCACCAAACTATAAACATAAACATAGCGGGTGTACTAGCCTACACTGCCCTCAACCATGTAGAAACATTGCCTTTTCACTACAATGCTCTAGCAGCAGTTGTTTCTTGATTTATTAGTAATGGACATCTTTACCAGAGTTAGGTGGTGTCTCACTGTAGTTTTGATTCGCATTTCTCTGATGATTAGTGAGGCTAATCTTCATTGTTGAAGACCAAGTGATATAATGGATTGAGGGGGATGATAATCAATACAAATGAATGGGTGAATGAATGAATGTCAAAAAACAGAGAAGAAAGGTTACTATACACAATGGGATCTCATCACCAGAATCCACTGCTCAGCTTTAGCAGAATTAAAAGGGTGGCAATCCTTATATACCTCCTCATGCACAATGATGGGAAAGCAAGACTGACTTCTGACATTTTTCTTCATCCAAAACTGAAATTGAATCTAATCAAGTCTTTTGCTTTCAGTACCTCTAAGTATCAGCTTATTGGACTTTTTAAAAATAATTTTTACCCTGAAAACCTGGTGGAACTCCTGGAGGTAAAACTCACAACGTGTGGGGTCCCCTAAGGCTGGGTGCCACCACCCAGGATTCGCTGACTCTGCTTTTTTCAAATTCCTGCTCTCAGTCTGGAGGGACAGACAGATGTTGATGCACTAGGTAGCACCTGAGAAGGGGGTTCAGTGACTTCCAGGGAATGACACAGGCACTGGATCCCTCAGCACCCTGCTTGCACTGCTACAGAATGTCTGAGGAACCCTCATGGACCCATCCCATCTCCTTTAAGTTTACCTAGAACTGCACTTTCCTCTGAAAAAATGTCCTGGTTCTTTCATGAAGAATTTTCTAAGTACTGACTAGACATTTTTTTAAATAATGGGAGTCACAAAAATATAAATTGAGCCTCATGCAGATGCACAAAACTATGGTCCCAGCTACTCGGGAGGTTGAGGTGGGAGGATCATTGAGCTCTGGTGTTCAAGGTCAGTCTGAACGTGGCGAGACTTTTCTTTACGATTATATATATTTATATCATAGATTATATATAAATTATGTAATTGTTTACAAATTTTAACAAAATACATATTTTGTTTAAACTAAACAAAATATACTGAAATACTTTTGCACTTTTTCATCCCTCACTTGCTACCAGATCTAATTTCTAGTTATGTTGGAGACACAAAGAAGCCACAGGCAAACATTGCTTTACTAAGATACCATCTTATGGGCTCAGCTTCTCTTGAGGAGTATGGGAGCCTCCAATGAATAAGTTTCCTCTCTGGGACCAAGAGAAATCACTTCAATAGTGAAGAGAATTACCAAGTACGTGTATGTGTAAATAAGGGTGCAGAATATTTGAAGACAAATATCCCATCATGTGTATACACAACATTGGTTTATCTAGTCATTCACCAATGAACTTTTCAATTGTTTCCACCTCCTGGTTATGATTAATAATGTGGCTATGAACATGGTGTAAGTACATAACATTTTGAAGCTGGTTTCTTTTCCTCGGTTTAATGCCTTTGATATTCAATGGTGTTGTAGCATGTATCAGGTGTTCATTTATTTTTATTGCTAAGTGCTATTCCACTTTATGAATGTAGCAAATTTTGATTATTCATCCACCAGTTGCTGGATGTTTGAGTCATTTCTGACATTGGTGATTATGCTATAATACTATAAATACCAGATCTGGCATTTTTGTTTTTATTTTTGTGTGTAAACACCTAATGTAGTCTGAAAATTGTATGTTATGTTATATTCTTTGGATCAAATTCATTTTCTAGATTAAAATTTTAGATTTTATTTGAAATGAGGTCACATGGTTTCATAAAACTCATTAAAATGCACCAAAAAACCAAAACCTTGGAAGACTCCTGATATATCATGAAACCCAATATCCTTTTTAGAGAAAGTTGCAGTAATAAACAGCTGCCAAAAGGAGAGAAGAATGACGTATTTGAACTTGTTCCATATGAAGATGTGTAGGGGGACACACACTCATTGACAAGGTGAGAACACCCTAGATACGGGCCCAAGAAATGGGATAGAACCCAAGGAGGGGTTGTGGAGTTGGAGGCTAGGGCGCTGTCCTGGGGGTTGAGACTGAGGAGGATTCTGGGAGTGGAGCCAGTGGAGGGTACAGGGGTAGAGCCTGGGAGGGTCCTGGGGTTGGATTCTGGGGAAGAGTCCTGAGGGCGGCCAACCAGGGGTGTTCCCCTCAGGCTTCATCTCTGGGCATGCAGGTAATGCTGAGGCCATGGGTGAAGTGTTATCACTTGCTGACCACATCTTTCAGCTGTGAATGCCATCGAATGCGCTTTCTTAAGGCAGTCAGTTTCCTTGGGCTGTTCCAGACCAGATTGAGCCTGTCTGGATCATGGTCCATTACTTTTGGTTGCCATTAGTTCATTACAACACTAAAAATCTTACCCTTAAAGAGAAATCTCAGCCATTTTGTGTATATGAGCTATATATATAAGCGCATTCTCACATTTCTTGTATGCTAAAAAATCTCACCATTTGACATTTGACACTGCACTCCACCCTATGGAAAACACTATATAACCTGTGGGCCTAATATATTCAGGAGTGGTTTATCCTGTCCAGCCGGCGTTCCTGGACCTTCCCAGGATGTAAGTTCTAGAAAAAAGTTCAAGTCTCATCCAACTAAAATATCCATTACCTTTACAAATTTCATTACTTTTTACGGAAGCATGCCAAATAATATGGATGGATACCCACTCTTCCAGCGGGTGAAGATTTATTCTGAGCCTTTCCACACAAATACACAGCTCACTTGAGTGTAGCCTAGGCTCAGAAACTCCCTTCCAAAGTAACATAGTATGGAGAATAAAATATAATAACTTTATAGAGGACAAACCTGACAAAAACTACCTTAACTGACTTATAAGGCCAACTTTGAGATATCCCATTTTTGGGGATAAGCCAATGTATGCCTTCAGTGTATAGGTTTATAATTTTACCTGCCATGACTTGTCCTTCTAAAATGTATAAAACCAAACTGTAACCCAACCTTCTTGGGTGTATCTTCTCAGGACTTTTGGAAACTATGTTGTCCCAGACTAAGGTCATTCACATTGGCTCAGAGTAGACCTTTTAAATCGTTTACAAGACTTGTTTCCTTTCCATTACAGGGCAAAGTTTTTCACAATACTTCCTCACATCAGATGCCAGTTGCAAGTGACAGGTATCTGCAAGCCAACTGTGCTTCACTTGGCTAAAGACAAATTCAAAAATTCCCACAACTCCATATTTTTCAATAATTGGCTAGAATGACTCAAAGAACACAGCAAAGTGCAATATATACTACTATCATTTTATCATATCCAGAAACTGCCAGAGGAAAAAGTGGGGGTCACATAATATTAATAAGTATAACTGATCTCAATCCAGACAAAGTGGGGACCAAAACTAGCGCCAAACTTCACCTTTAATGACCACTTGTATACCTAATCCTGAATTGAACCCCACATTTTAAAAATAAAGTAAGTGAAAAAAAGAAAAGGTCTAATAAAAAAATAATTGGAGAAGTGGCTTGTTCTTGCCAGAGGTAAGGAAATTACATGGGGGCATCTGTCCCTGTGGAGGTGGAGAGCCAAAAATGCTTAGTTCATTGATATTTTTCCACCATCAAAAAGCTCCACCAAGCCTCATTACCCAAAGTATGTATTGGGGTTTTATTAACCAGGCATTATTGGCAAAATCATTGGCCATGTAGTTGAACTCAATTTCCAACTGCCCATCCATCCCTGGAGATCAGGCAGCTGTAAGTTCAAAACCTGTGGTTACTTGGTTTGTCTTTCTGGTGACCAGCCCCCATCCTGAAGCTATGTAGGGACTCCTGCCATAAGTTCTATCATGAGTATGTCAAAAATATTCTTATCATTAAAGAAATTCTGAGGGGTTTTGAAACTCTGTGACAGAAACCAGGATAAAGACCAGATATATTTTTAATTGTACCATACTTCCCAAAGATCAAAGCTGCAATAATGTAAGTAATAAAAGAAATTGCTAAGTGATTAATTAACACAAAAAGTATAAAAATAAAAATAAATGTGTTCATGCAGATATAAATGAATAATTGAATAGTCAAATAAATGGGGTAGAAAAGACAAATCTTTCTTACTATTTACAAAAGCATGCCAAATAACATGTGTGGATAAATTATCCTCCATTGTGCAGAGCATAATTCAGTGCCTTTTCACACAAATACATTCACTTGAGTGTGGGCCAGGATTAGAAGCTCCTTAAACTTCCTTCCAAAAAAGGTAATATAGAAAAGAAAACATAGTAACTTTATAGTGGACAAACCTGGCAAACACAACCTTAACTGACCAATATTAATATCATCAGAGATTATACATATGAAGTGCATAAAACTATTGAAAGTATCTGATGTGATGATGTATGGTAGTCTTCCCCCAGCCCCATAAAACCAGTCTACCCATAAGAAAAATAACAGACAATTTCAATTTCAGGGGCATTCTAACAAGTGCTGAACCAGTACATCTCGAGCTTCTCTAGGTCATGAAAAAACAACAACAACAACAAGCAGAATAGAATGAGGAAGCAAACTCACTATGTATAATATGGTATGCTGGATTGATCATTAAAGAGAAAAAACATGTTAAAAATGGTGAATAAAGCCAGGCTCGGTGGCTCAGCCTGTAATCCCGCGCCTTTGGGAGGCTGAGGTGAGTGGATTGCCTGAGCCCGTGGGTTCGAGACTCTCCTGGGCAAGCGAGACCTCATCTCTACAATAAACCAAAAAAAAAAA
>CAUYQG010064530.1:0-13080 GCA_963574415.1 Tarsius wallacei | reverse complement strand
TGCTTTGAATTTGCTGGTAGCTAAACAATGTTGAGACAAGCTCACTACTTCAAGGTTAAAAGAGAATTTTGTCACATAGTTAGTAATATAGGTTGTTATTCATCCTTGTGATCAATAGTTAGAAATATAATTGTATCAAGCATATAACCATAAACTGTATTCTTTTGTTGTACCCATTGGCTAATGATGTATCACAATGAATAATGTTTCACTTTGTAGTAAGTTCCACTAGCACCTTTGCTTAGAGTTACTGATAAACTAAAATTACAGATTCCCGGTAATTATACAGTTCAGCCTGTTCTAACTAAAATGTAAACATTGAAAATGTATTAGCCAGGTACAGTGGCTCATGCCTGTAATCCCAGCACTTTGGTAGGCCAAGGTGAGAGGATTGCCTGAGCCCACGGGTTCAAGACCAGCCTGGGCAACTTGGTGAGACCTCATCTCTACAATAACTCAAAAAATTAGCCGGGCATGGTGGGCCTGTAGTTCCAGCTACTTGGAAGTCTGAGGCAAAAGGATCGCCTGAGCTCAGTAGGTTGAGGCTGCCGTGGTCATGAGTGTACCACTGCACTCCAGCCTGGATGACAGAGTGAGACTCCAACTCAAGAAAAAAAAAAACAAAAGCAGAAAAGGTTAGGGCATGGCCAGTGCGTGACCCAATCACACCAATAGTCTGGGTTGGTGATGATACTTCTGTTACCATTTCCATCACTGGAGGCCATGCCAGCCCTTCTGTCAAAACGGCATGCTGCTGCCATCCAACACCAAGGTGACTTATTTGAACCAAGATGTTTGCTTCCTTCTTCTGTGAGACCTTGAATCAATACGGGGCTGCCAGGCTATCTGGGGTGGGGCAAACACTCAGCATCTAGAAAAGGAATGCTTGCTGTCATCCACCTGCTTGGTGGAAAGCTGGAATATCATCCACCAAGACTCAAGAGGGGCCAGAGGTGAAAAACAGGGAAGTGTGGAATGATGGGAGGCCAGAAAAAGCAGTTGAGCTCTGGGAGTTGAGGCAGGCTTATAAAAAAGGAGCACTTGCCTCGTTTCAGCCAGGTTACTTAGGAGCTGGGACATCCTCTCACCGGCCTGGGCGGGTGGGTAGAGGCTAGTCTGGGGCAGGTGTTGGTATCTGGGGGCAAGGAGGCCTACACCGGACCCTGCCAGCTGTCGGGGCTCCCATTCCTGTCCCCACTCAGTCCAACATCCACCAGCCTGTCTTTCCTAGGCTACCCTAGCTGGCTCCTTGCGCCCACTTCCGCTCTTTAGTTTTGTGCTTGCCCCGCCTCCCAGCATGCCTCGGGCTGTCCTCCAGGATGCCCCTGCGCAGTGCATGGTGGGTAGCTAGCAGGCCATGGCAGCTGAAGGTTCTTTGTGTGGCTTCATCTATCTGGAGGGCTGCGTCCAGGCAGTGCCTGAGGACACCGAGCCCTTAGCATCCTACGCTCTGGGTACTCCAGAAAGGCCCGGAAAGGGAGCTGAGCGATCTGAGGGCGGGCCAGGGGCGGGCCACGCCTCTCTGACTGGCTCCGCCCCTCGGCGTCCCCACGTGGTCTGCGGCCTCCAAGGTGCTCCAGAGAAATGATGTTCGGGAAGCCTGGAGAGCAGCCCCTAATTGTCCCTCTCTCTTCACAGGACATGGCAACCACAGAGAGAGCAGTCCTTTTCTTTGCCCTTTGGAGGCTTCCAGAGGAAATGACTACTATGACAGGAACCTGGCACTGTTTGAGGTAACTGAGGAGCCATTCAGGTGGGCAGGTGGGCGGGCAGGCGCCTGGCAGAACCCAAGCTTCAGCTAAGCAGGTGGGCTGGATGGCTGGCCGCCTCTGTCTTGCTCCTTTAGTCTCCCCTTGTCTGCCTTGTTCTCATGGCAGCCAGGCTGCAGTTCCTTTGGCTCTTTGAACTGCAACTGCCTTATCCGAGGCTGCTCAACCCCACCCCCATTGCCACCTCCAGGGCTATTCGCTTTTGACTTCCTTGCAACCCTTAGCAAAGTAACCATCCCCTCAGGTCATCCCACCTCAGGATTTGTTCTCTTCCCTCCACTCTTAGCTCTTCTCCCACCCCATGGTTCTTTATTCTCTCATGGACTCTTCCTTGTCCTTGCTGGTTGGCTCTGCCAACTCTGTTCCCCTGTAGTTCACTGAGGCCTGGCCCTTCCCACTGGATATGCTCCCCCTGTCCCCATCTTCAGCCTTAGTGGACAGGTCTCTGGAAAGATTGCCAAATTTGTGCCTCTGTTCTTGAATTTTATCCTTTTCAGACACAAACTGAGACATGAGTTCTGGATTTAAAATGTGATTTAGACTTCGAAACTCTCGCCCATGCATTCAGCCACCCCATGACTGAATAATGAAGGCTCCTCCATCTCCACATGCCCCAAAGGATTTACATCTTCACTCCAAACCAACTTCTTCCTGTGTGTAGGGTCAGAAGGGAGCTGACACATAGGGAAAGGTTAAATGCAGGCAAGAAGCCAATGAAGGCCTCTTTGCTGAGAAGGCTGCAAGAGCAGGGAAAGACTAGACATTGGTGGGCCGGGAGCCCTGGGAGGCCTCCTGATCTGGGAAAGCAGCAAGATTCTATAGTGAAGGCCTTGATCTGGCCCTACCTCAGGGTAGGTCAAGATCCCACAGGCCTGATGTGGGTACTCATTGGGACAGGGGCCTGGAGGAAGACCATCCAGGGAGATCAGTGTTTGGGCAGATAAGAGAGACTTCACTTGTCCCAGGCATTTCACTTTCACCTTCCTTGGTTCCCCGAGGTGACTAGAGTGGCTTTTTTGTGGGTGAGTTGAGCATATATGTGAATCTCAGAGGCCTAGCTGTAGCTGGGCAGAACAGGCAAGATGAAATGTGCTGTTTGCCTGCCTGCCAGCTGTGCCCTGCCCTACTCTCTCTCCCCTGAGGCAGATGATTTTCACAAATGGGCTGGCAGTGATTGCAGCCAAGGTGTGGCAGAGAAAAGCAGCCACTGGGCTGGGCCTTTGAGTGCCGTGTGCTGGGGTGTGGTGCCCACACCTGCCTAGTTGGCTGGCTTGGGCTTCCCCAGGCAAGAGCTGGGATCAGGCCCAGGCCTGCCTCAGGACTTGGCATAGGGCCAGGGGCCAGACTCCTGGCTACACACAGGTAGCTTGGTCCTGGCCTGGCCCATTGCCATTTTGCCCCATGGCTCTGTTTACAGGAAGAGTTGGACATTCGCCCAAAGGTGTCATCCCTTCTGGGCAAGCTCGTCAGCTACACCAACCTTACCCAAGGTGCCAAGGAACATGAGGAGGCTGAGAGCAGAGAGAGCACCCGCCGGAGAGCCGCCGAGGTAAGCTGGTTAGGGCAGCAGAGGGACCACACCTGGGAAGACAGACACAACACCGTGGAATTGGCTGTCTTCACACATGGTGGTGAACCACATGGGATGTGGGTGCCAGGTGTAGTGAGCAGGGCACTGAGTGCGTTGGGCTCAGATAGACGTCAAGGGGTGGGCTAATGCGGAGCTCCTTAGGAGGGCAGAGGACCAGAGAGACACTCAGAAAGACAATGAAACGAGTAGCCCTCACTGTGTGTGAGGGACCATGCTAAGCAGTGGGCTTGGGTTGTCCCATGTCATCCTCACAACAAAACTGTGAGGCAGGTGCTATTATAATCCCTGCTTTTCAGATGAGGTAACTGAGTGTCAGGGGCGTTAACTAACTTGCCTAAGGCAACTCAGCTAGATGAGATCAATGTGTGACACTGGGAGGCAGATCTGTGTATTTGTGGATTTTGTGGGGGACATATTTGTGAGATAAGTATGTAGAATGCCAGAGTACTGGCATCACATCAGGGTGGATAAGGGTGTTGCCTTTGGAGCAAGGAGCCTGGTTGTTCCTTTGAAGCCATGCAAGCCAGAGCAAATGACAAACCCTCCTGTCCCTCACTGTGTTGGCCCAGGGCTCCACTGGCAGACTCCTCCAACAGCCCCTGGGTTCCTTGAGTGCTAGAGTAGGGGGTCGTGTATGTGTAATTGGAGCCTAGCACTGCCTCGTGGGGCCTCCCTGTCCCCTGTCGTGGTCCCATCATCTGTGAACCATCCAGTCCTCTGGCCCTTCGGCCTCTCTTCTTTTTAGGCTGACTTTCACATCCTTGCCCAGCTCTTCTGTGTGATGGGGCTCGGCTTACCTGAGGGCTGAAGATTTTTCTACATTTTCCATTTGGAGGCAAAGGACCCTCCCTCTCCACATACTGAATCCATGAGATTTGGGGAGCAGGTGTATCTTGGAAGGAGCTGGAGTCTGGCACTGGCTGTAATGTTCTTGAAGGTTAGCACAAGCAGAAGGAACTCCTGGTTGGAATAAGCCAGGCTTCCAGCCTCAGACCTGCTCCTGAGATTTGAGCCTCACTGGGATGGGCCCAGGAGGGAGGGTAGACCCAGCTGAAGTGCGCCACTCACCTTGCCCTTCCTGGTGCCAAATCAGCCTACATCTGAGAGGAGAGCTGCTATCTTGAGATTTCACAAACTCGACCCTCACCTTGTCCAGCTGGTTGTGATTTTGCTGGCATGTTCTGGACTACAGATAGCAAAGAACCCTGGCTGTGTCTGTCTATTCCTATCCAGCACTGCAGGGATGTCTTAGCTTCTGAGATTGTTGCCTGCAGTGGGTGATAGGACCCTTAGGTAAAAGCCTCAACCCTGAACCTTTATACCAAGCTTGGGAGCTGGTGGCTGGGAGTGAAGAGGCCCTTAAAAAGGGTAATTCATGTCTCAACAGGAGTGTGAGAAGGAAGTCTGGGCTGGTGAAGGGCCTTGGTCACTTGGCCTAATGAGCCTGTGAAGATGCTGGGGTCCAGCCTAGACTTAGCTACCCAGCTCATCTGGCCCCACAGTAAGCATATGAGAGGGTGACTGGACGTCCCAGCTCCAGTGGCTTTTCTGTGGAGCCTGGTCAAGTGTTCAGGGAGTCAGTAGGAAGCTAGGGATCCAGGGTTGAGGAGCTGTGGTCCTCACTCAGGGCGGGTCTGAGCAGGGGCCTCAGAAAAGGAAGACTTGAAGTAGGAAGGGTGGGCCTCCAACCAGACTATGCCAAGGCCCAAAGGCAGCCTCTCCCTAGCAGCTGCTCCAGTACAGGCTCCGGTTCTGGCCTGATGACCTTCTGAGGCTGCCAGAGGTTATTTGGGGATGCAGAAAGCATTTCCGGCCTGCCCTGCCCTTTCCCACACTGCCCTTTTGTCAGAGTGACTCAGCCTAGGATGGGGGTGGGACTAGGCACTCTTGCTGCCACTATTCAGTGGGTGGTATCCTCTGAGAAGAGCTCAGACTGAGCCCACATGAACCACATCTGTCACCTACACTGCACTGTGCAGGACAGGATGAGGAACCACTTAACTCATGCTTAGTCCCTCCTGAGGTCCTTCAGGCTGCACATAGCTCCTGCCCCAGGCGGGGGCCCATCAGAAGGGGTCCTTGGCCATGTGGGTCTCTTCCCACCCCAGCTTCAGGGCAGCAGGAGGCTTTGCTGGGGCTCCAGTGAATGTTCTCAGGGTCCCACTGCCCCAAGCTGCACTCTTGGGGACTCAATTCTTCAAGAAGATGGCAGCCTGCCTCTGTACTCTCAGCCTCTTCATGGCCTCCTGACTGGCCCCTACTCTGTCCTTAGATAGCTGAGAAATCCTACCTACATCTACACATTAGATCTTCCTCACCTGCTCTACAGCCTGAATACTCTCTCTGTAGGATTTTCCCAGCAGAATGTCCCAGAGGCTTCCCGAGCACTACCCACTGGGTTCAGAACCACCTTTTGAATACCTGCAGGGCTTGCTGGAGATAGAACAGTAAACAAACCAGGTTTACCCCATTGTGACCACAAGTTGTATCAGTAAATAGTTACTGGGACCTGTACTGACCACTATAATAGAAGGTATATCAGATGCTGAGGGCATGTAAGAGGGAGTACCAACTCCACCTAAGGCGACCCCTCCGGGGAACTTTCTGGAAGAGGTAACAGTTAAACCTCCTGAAGGCAGTGAGGCTGGGCTGACCTCCTGAGGCAGAGTCCAGCACGTGCCCCAGGTTCAGAGAATCTGAGGGACCCATATGGTCAGGGGCTGGCACTGACAAGGGGGGTGATGGGACACATCTGGTGGTAGACACATTTGGGCCACACACTGGATTACAGAACAATGTGGAGGGTTTTCAGCATGGGTGATGAGATTGGACTTGGTTTTCAGAGACCTGCTCCAGCCGCAGAGTGGGCTGGAATGTGGAGAGGACTAGTACAGGAGGCTACCACTCAGAAGCCCCATGCGTACTGCCTCAGGTTCAAAGGACTAAGGCTGGGGCAAGGCAGGCTGATCTCAGAGTAGCAGAGAGGTGAATTGGGCAGGAGTCAGTGTGCACCTGGCCTGGAGTGGAGGGTTTGGAGAAAGGGAGGGCCAGAGACAACTTCTTGGACTTTGGCTTAAGTGAGGCCTCCTGAATGAGAAGATAGAGATCTGAGGATAGGCCTCTTTTTCCAGAAGTTTAACCGAAGAGAGGGAGGGAAGGAGGTCACACCTTGAGAGGGATTTAAGGTTCAAAATCTCACACATGGGGTTTTAAAATTAATCGAGGTTTACATCTTCCCAGTCTGAACTGCCTTCCTATGAAAGTCAATAGGGATATCCTAGCTGTCACCCATACTCCTGTGTTCCCCAGGACTCCACTGGGGATGAGGATTTACTGAGTGACTAGGGCTGGCCCTCCATGGTGCATCTGGGCTCCTCTGATGTTCTGTGCACCCTCACCCCTTCTGCACGTAGGCTCCCAGCATGGGCACCCTCATGGGGGTGTACCTACCCTGCCTGCAGAACATCTTCGGCGTTATCCTCTTCCTGCGGCTGACCTGGATGGTGGGCACAGCTGGTGTGCTGCAGACCCTCCTCATCGTGCTCATCTGTTGCTGCTGTGTGAGTGTTCTGGCAGAATGGGGTGGGCTGGGTGTGGGCTGTGGCTGCCTCACAGAGCCCACCCAGCTGAGCTGCTCACCCAGGCCCTCCTCCCACAGACCCTGCTGACAGCCATCTCTATGAGCGCCATCGCCACCAACGGTGTAGTCCCAGGTGGGTCAGCACCACCCAAGGCCTGGCAGGGGGAACAGGGCCCAGAATCTGCCTCGACCTGCCCGGGAACCCTTATTGCTTACCCCTACCCCTCAAGCAGTTCTCTGATGTGATCCTAATTTCTGACTCTATGACAGTGCCACCACTTAGAAGTTTCCCTGCTTGACAGAGTTTGAGACTGCTGTTGTATTGTGTTGTTAGTATAAAAATACCCCCACAAAAGCAATATATGTAAAGTATTGCATGTTCTCTCTCTCTCTATATATATATGTATGTATTTCCTAAATATGTATGTGTATGTTTCTCAACTATTGAAAACAGTTTTTTAGAACAGAATTCTCTATGGTAGACTATAACCTAATTTATGATTATTCTTCTACCTGTGGGTTCACTTTTTTCATTATTGTAAACATTGTCATGAATAGCCTTGAACATGAATCTCTGTTCATGTCCCTGGCAGTTCCCTTAGGAGAGGGTCCTGGAAGTGGGATCACAGCATGAAAGGGATTGACCTTTTTAAGTTTCTAGATCCCTGTTTCCAGATTTTCACTAGAGAAGTATCAGCAGCAGATAAAATCAGCAACATGGGACCACTCTTGTTCCCTGTACACTTGCCACACTGGGGCCTAGGGTTAATACTCAATCTTGCCGGGGGTGTTAGACTGATAGAAGCGCACAGACTCAAGGCAGGAGGGTCAGCCATGGGTACTCCCCTGGTGGCAGGCCCTGTGCTCTGCCCTAGGGACAAAAGACTGAACAAGACATGAACCTGCCCTGGTCTCATCCCACCTCAGGAGGAGTGAGGTGTGCTGTAATAGGGCATACCTAGCTAGAGGAGGCTGTGGGGATGACTGGCCTGAGTGCAGGAAGTTGGAGGACAGCGGCCACTCAGCCACTGCTATAAACCCACAGCTGCCTCAACAAAGTAGTCATTTCACTGGCCCATGCTGAACATTCAAGCCAGAAGGGAGTGGCATCCATTGCCAGCCTGGCCACTTACCAACTGTGCAGCTTTGGACAAGGTAGCATGGACCCTGTATCTGGATCTTCAAGTTTTGGGGGCTTTTTTGGTTTTGTTTTCTATTTCTCATATTGCTTTTACATTTATTATTTGGAATTCTTCTTTAAGAAAAATTTGTCCCTTCTCCCCATTTATTTATTCATTCAACCCCTCTACTTATCTGTAAATAGGAAAAGCAGTCCTTGTCCCTCTGGGTAGTTGTGAGGGCTTGTCATGGGGAGACCCCCTAGAAGGAGAACCAGCCTTGATCTGTGTATACTTTCCATTCTCTGCTGTAGCTGGAGGCTCCTATTTCATGATCTCCCGCTCGCTGGGGCCAGAATTTGGAGGTGCAGTGGGCCTGTGCTTCTACCTGGGAACAACATTTGCAGCAGCCATGTACATCCTGGGGGCCATCGAGATCCTTCTGGTGAGTCAGGCTAACCCCTGGCCAACTCTGGTCATGTCCAAATAGTCCCTTTGGACTCCAAACAGAAGGCCCAGGCTATTCATGCCCCCCTCACCTCTGGCCAAGGCCTGGGGGTTATAAAGTGGGAGGCCTCCTCGAGGGAGAAAGACCTTTGCTCAGACTGGTCTCCCTTTCACCTACATGCTACGTGGGCCAGGGAGGGAAGTGGCTTGGCTGCTTTCACCTTGGCCCTGATGTTCCATCTACCTGGGCACCATTTTAACCATGGCAGGGGGTCTGTGAACTATTGGATTGAGCTCGGTGACAGATCTTGGTGGTGACGCAGAGACTGCCTCCTGGGCTTGTGTGGGCTCTGGAGCTCTCCCCCAAGGCTCCCTCAAGGCTCTGTGCCAGGGTCCTTTGGATCCAGTTTCTCTTTGTCTCTTAATCTGAATGAGAAGCCCTGGGACACTGTCTGGCGGTTGGTGCCCACTCTCCGTGGGTGCTCTCACAGAGTCAGCTTCTCACTCCTCACTGAACTGCCCTGACCAGTGGGAGAAGGGTTAGAGGAGCTGTGGGGGGCACAGGTGACAGGTGCCCATCCCTGGGGATCCAGAGAGTAGGAGATATTTAGAGGGCTGGCTATTCCCACCTCTAGGTCTTCTACCTGCAGTGTGGATCCTGCACCTGGATCTTCTGATTGTGGGGGGTTTTGTTTGTTTTTTATTTCTCGTATTTCTTTTACATTTATTTGGAATTCTTCTGTAAGAAAAATTTGTCCTTTCTCTCCATCTATTTATTCAGCCATGTAATTGTATCTGGATGGACTTCTGGGTATTTATTCTATTCTTTGGGTTGTAATCCAATACTATCATTGTTTATTTTGTTGCTCAAACTATTCCACTTTGGCTGTTTAGCTATTCAGCTTGGCTCCTGTGTCTGGATCCTTCTTGTTTGTTTACTTGTTTTTAAATAACAGTTGTATTGAGATACAATTTATATACCATACAATTCACTACCCATTAAAACTGTATAATTCAATGGCTTTTAGTATGTTCACAGCATCATGCAATCAGTTTTAAAATATTTTCGTCACTCCAAAAAGAAACCTCATTAGTAGTCCCTCTCCACTCCCCACCAGCCCTGGTAACCACTAATCTGCCTTCTCTCTCTGGATTTGTCTATACTAGATGTTTCATACAAACAGAATCATACTGTATGTGGTCTTTTGTGACTGGCTTCTTTCAGGTACTCTTTTAAAAAGAAAACCAAGCCGGGCACGGTGGCCTATAATCCCAGCACTTTGGGAGGTGAAGGCGAGACGATTGCCTGAGCTCAGGGGTTCGAGACCAGCCTGAGCAACATAGCAAGACCTCATCTTTACAATAAATCAAAAAATTAGCCAGGTGTGGTGGCATATGCTGTGGTTCCAGCTACCTGGAGGGCTAAAGCAGAAGGATTGCCTGAGCCTAGCAGGTCGAGGCTGTGGTGGCTGTGAGCAGCGTGCCACTGCACTCCAGTCTGGGTAACAGAGTGAGACTCCAACTCAAAAAAAAAAGAAAGGAAACCAAAATGCTCCTGACTCTCTAAGATCTAATTGTCTTTATGTGTCTTCTTGTTTCAGACCTACATTGCCCCACCAGCTGCCATTTTTTACCCATCGGGTGCTCATGACACATCAAGTGCCACCTTAAACAATATGCGGGTGTATGGAACCATTTTTCTGACCTTCATGACCCTGGTGGTATTTGTTGGTGTCAAGTATGTGAACAAATTTGCCTCACTCTTCCTGGCCTGTGTGATCATCTCCATCCTGTCCATCTATGCTGGGGGCATCAAATCTATTTTTGATCCTCCCGTGTTTCCGTAAGTAACCTGGGGATTTGTCCAGGCATTGCATTGACATCTCTCCCACTTAGACAGCCTTTGATGCCCCAGGTCCCAGAGAATGCAGGACAGGAACAAGCTGGGGCCTCCAGCTGAGCAGGTACTGATGCTTTCCTCTGCCACAGGGTATGCATGCTGGGCAACAGGACCCTGTCCCGGGACCAGTTTGACATCTGTGCCAAGACGACCGTGGTGGACAATGAGACAGTGGCCACTCAGCTATGGAGTTTCTTCTGCCACAGCCCCAACCTTACCACTGACTTCTGCGACTCTTACTTCCTGCTCAACAATGTGACCGAGATCCCTGGTATCCCCGGGGCAGCTGCTGGTGTGCTCCAGGGTGGGTCTTCTCCCCCTTTTGCTCCTGAGCCCACAAGCTGGGCAGGAGAGCAGAGCACAGAGCTGTCCTTGTGTGGTCAGCTCGGGAATGAGGCAGGGTCTGGCTGTTTTCCCAGCTCAGCAGTGTCCTCTCAGCCTGGCTCCTGGCAGCTGAGTTTTGGGTGAGCAGAGCCTTTTTGGCCAGCATCCCAGGGCGGCAGCAGCCCCAGAAAATTCTGGCAGCCCCTCTCCCCACCGGCCACCAGCCCCTAACATTGCTTTGGGATATTCCCACAGGACCCATAAAGGGCCTCTGTCTGTGAAGCAGGCAGTGGCGGGCTCTGGCTGGTGGTGATTCAGCTACCTTTGTCTGTCAGCCTTCTAACCGGACAGCCCCTTCGCTGGCCAGAACAGCCCTGTGGCTGAAGCTGTCCCCTGAGTCCCTAGAGCTTCCCTGTCTGCAGCCTCTGGCTGGGCTGCCCCAAACTGCCCAGCGAAGTAGGTAGGGGCTGTGGTGGTGATGCTGCTGCCCCCACAGAAAACCTGTGGAGCACCTACCTGGAGAAGGGTGAGATTGTGGAGAAGCACGGGCTGCCCTCCACAGATGCCCTTGGCCTGAAGGAGAGCCTGCCCCTGTATGTGGTGGCTGACATCGCCACATCCTTCACCGTGCTGGTTGGCATCTTCTTCCCCTCTGTAACAGGTGAGTCCCTCTTGCCCACCCATCTAGCCCTGTTCCCCATCCTGGGTAGTCCCTGAGGGAATCTGGTCTATTTTTGGAGGCATCATGGCCGGCTCAAACCGCTCTGGGGACCTCCGTGACGCCCAGAAGTCCATCCCGGTGGGGACCATTCTGGCCATCATTACAACCTCCCTTGTGTGTATCCTTTCCTAGGCTTGGGGCAGGTGGGGCAGGGAACAGGAGGTATTTGGCCTGTGTGTAAGTTGCCAGCTGGCATGTACAGACACACCACATACACACATGCATATCCACCCACCTCCTCACACATACTTGGGGCACACATGTACACACCATGAAACCATCAGCTGGAGGTATCCTAGCTGAGGCTGGGGTGAGGGGCACATGGTCCTGTGCAGGAAGCAAGCAGGCACAGCAGTGCAGCGGAGGCCTAGTTTTCCTTGACACCGCTGCAGACTTCAGCAGCGTGGTTCTCTTTGGTGCCTGCATTGAGGGTGTGGTGCTCCGGGACAAGTGAGTGAGCTGGGTTCTGTGGCAGTGGCTCAGCTTTTGCCTGCCCCCCCACCAGCCCCCCACCATGTGTGGTCACACACATGTCCTCAGGTTGCTGGCTGCCACTGGTGGTCTGTGCCAGCAGATGGGTCAGGCCCCTCCAGGACTTTTGCTTCTGAGCGGATGGTGACATCAGGGACAGGGCTAGGCTGAGAGGGGAAGGATAGGGGTTGGTAGAACTGGCATTCTCCACTGAGGGGCCAGAGCTCTGTCCACCATGGCCATCCTTCATAACCCCTGACATCTCTCACTCTGGGCGGCCCCTGCAGATACGGTGATGGTGTCAGCAGGAACCTAGTGGTGGGCACCTTGGCCTGGCCTTCACCCTGGGTCATTGTCATCGGCTCCTTCTTCTCAACTTGTGGTGCTGGCCTCCAGAGCCTCACTGGGGCACCACGCCTATTGCAGGCCATTGCCAAGGACAACATCATCCCCTTTCTCCGGGTGAGCCCTTCTGCACTGCCTCCCTGCCCCGTGCCTGGCTGCTCCTGGGCCCCTCACACTGACTGGGGAGAGAGAGAGTTTGGAATATGGATGCAACATGTCCTGCCCACAGCGGCCCCAGGACCATGCAGCCATCCATAAGGAGCTACTGAGACCTGCCCTGACCCTGCCTTGCTGTCGGCAGAGTGCTTGGACTCAGAATCCTTATGGCCTTTTTATAGCTCATCCAAAGCAGAGAGGCCTAGTGAAATGGAGTCAGGGAAATGTGTGACATCCATAGGGATAGGCATGGGGATGGCCTGAGCCCCAGAGGAGGGCACTGGGGGTGATAGAAGCCAGGCTGTAGCTTGGGGCCCAAGGTGTGGCATGGGGGTGCTAGAACAAGCCTCTTCCCTGGTGCACAGGTGTTTGGCCATGGGAAGGCAAATGGTGAACCCACATGGGCACTCCTCCTAACTGCACTCATCGCTGAGCTGGGCATCCTCATCGCCTCCCTGGACATGGTGGCCCCCATCCTATCCATGTGAGCTGGGGTCTGGGGCAGGGCAGGGGATGGTCTTGGGAAAGGCTCCCTACACCCCAGTCCCTCCCTGAGACTGTGTCTCTTGTTGAGGCCCATCTGGGAGGCAGGCTGTGTGAGGAGATGTTGTCTGGCAGGGCTCAGCCCACCCCTGCATTCAGAAGCAAACCTGGCACA
>CAUYQG010064529.1:0-21316 GCA_963574415.1 Tarsius wallacei | reverse complement strand
ACGCCCGGCTAATTTTTTTGATTTATTGTAGAGATGAGGTCTCGCTTGCCCAGGCGGGTCTTGAACCCGCGGGCTCAGGCAATCCACTCACCTCAGCCTCCCAAAGGCGCGGGATTACAGGCTGAGCCACCGAGCCCGGCTAACGTAATATTTTTTTACTGGAGAGTCTTTTATTTATTGCCCTGTTGAAGTGCAACAAGTATATGTATGCAAATAAAAGTTTTGTAATTGGTTTTTAAAAAAAGATTAATATAGAGAAGGCTAAGCAAATTAAGTGTCCTCAGGGAAGGTGGGGTATTCTCTAGCTCCTCATTGCCCAAGTATCCATGGCTTACATATGTTTTGCTGTGTTATATGCCAGGTGTACTTTCAGTAACTGAATGGTTTTTTTCTCTAAAACAATCAAATAAAAAATATTTCCTAAGAAAAATATGTATCACTCCTTTAAGTGTTATATATTTTCCCTAATATACTTTATAAAAAAAAATTAAAGTAGAAAATGATTACCTTCTAACCACTTACAGTTATCTTTTTTTTTTTTTTTTGAGTTGGAGTCTCACTCTGTGGCCCAGGCTAGAGTGCAGTGGCACACTCATGGCCACCGCAGCCTCGACCTGCTGGGCTCCGGCAATCCTTCTGCCTCAGCCTTCCAAGTAGCCGGAACTACTGCACGCGCTACCACACCCGGCTAATTATTGTAGAGACGAGGTATCACCAAGTTGCCTGGGCTGGTCTCGAACCCGCAGGCTCAGACAATCCACTCACCTTGGCCTCCCAAAGTGCTGGGATTACAGGATGAGACACCGAGACCGGCCTCACCTACAGTTCTCTTATGTGGCACATAAGATGTATGAGGGTAGCTGTTGCTTGTAATCCTAGCACTTTGAGAGACCGAGATGGGAGAACCACTTGAGCCCAGGAGTTCAAGATCAGCCAAGTCAACACAGCGAGACATCGACTCTACAAAAAAAAAAAAAAATTAGCTGCGTGTGGTGGCTCATGTCTCTAGTCCCAGCTACTAGGGAGGCTGAGGCAGAAGGATCACCTGAACCCAGGAATTCGAGGCTGCAGTGAGCCATGATCATATCCCTGCACTCCAGCCTGGGTAACAGAGCAAGTCTCTAACTTAAAAAAAAAAAGTATGAAGGTGTAATGCATGCAGGCTGCACATACCACACTTTGGGAGACCCTTCTCTCCTTGTCTGATGAACCCCTTTCAGAGCCCATCATGGCATGTCCACACTGACAGAGATACCAGATATCACCAGGGTCTACTTGCAGAGAGAGGCCCAGCAAAGGAACCAGACCCACCCAAGATGGCACATCATGGGAGGGGCAGGCTGATGCCTCCTGACCTCCAGTCCCATACCCTTGGCACCCTTTAACCCCTCCATCTTCCTGGGTCCCTCTCCCCTTCCCCCACCATCCCAGTTGATCCCTCCATTAGGGCTTGTGCCCATGAAAGCTCAATAACGTGCCCATGTCTGATCCTAAGAGAAGATAAATTGACAATCTGAGCGGCTCCCCAGAACCACTTTGGATCCTCTCCTGGTCTCTTTCCTTAGATTTTGAACTCCAGGAGGGGAAGAGCCATGATTGAGTAGGTTGGTGTGGAAGAATAGGTATAGAGGCAGAATTTTATAGACTTCATCTTTAAAAAAGTTTTTAAAAAATTTTTTGAGTCAGGGGTCTCGCTCTGTCACCCAAGCTGGAGTGCAGTGGCACCCTCACAGCTCACCACAGCCTCGACCTCCTGAGCTCAGGTGATCCCTCTGCCTCAGCCTCCCAAGTAGCAGGGACTACAGACACATGCCACTGTGCCAGCTAATTTTTTTGTTTGTAGAGATGAGATCTCGCTATGTGGCCCAGGCTGGCCTCAAACTCCTGGGCTCAAGCAATCCTCCCGCCTTGGCCTCACAAAGTGCTAGGATTGCATGGCCATCCTATAGACCTCATCTTAACATGTAGGTGGTGAATACCCTTTGGACAAATTGCACAGGATAAAGAGAAGTAGCCAGAACAGTGAAAGAATTTCCGGGGCTCAGAAACACTGGCAGGCTGCAGCTTCCGGAGAGTCAGTTTGTACCCTGAAGGAAGACACCATCAGAGAAGGCAGCTCAGGATTCCCCACCTGAGGCTGAGCCAGTTGGAAGCAGGGAGGCTGTTTTAACTGGGCTTCCAGAGTTGGAGGCAGGGAGGCTATTTTAATTGGGCTTCTACCTTTCACCATTTGTCCACCTGGCAGATTCTTGCTTATATAGGTGCTAAGGTGCCATATGAGCTGGCAGAACCCACATAGGAAAAGTTAAGGCAGTCAAGGGAATAACCTGGTCCCACATAAGGCCTTGAAGGCCAACAGGGATGTGTATTCCTCACCCAAAGGCCCCAATGAGCAGTGCTGCCTTGGACCAGTGAGAACAACCTGTGGAACTCAATGTAGCTTGGTACTAATATAAATTCTGGCCGGGAGGCAGATGCAGAGACCCCACAGAGTTTAGCAGTCTTGCTGTCAACACCCAAGGTAGACAGGGAGCATCCTCTTCAGCTCCCCTTGGCCTCTGCAAGGTGTTGCTGTGGGCTGAAGGAACAAGCCCTGACTTAGGAGCCAGGAGGCTGGAGTTTTCACTCTGCCTCTGTGTGATGTCAGGCAAGTCACTTTGCCACTCTGGGCCTCAGTTTCCTCACCTACACAAGTATTTTCCTAATTCTTGTCCTGCTGCAAGAATTAGGAAATTTAGGTTCTGAGGTCAGACAGACTTGGTTTCTAGCCCAGTTCTTCCCAAAGGAACTCAGAGTTCAGCTGAGGACACAGATACATACACGAAGATTTACGATAGAGACTGGCACAAAAGCAACGATCTCGTTTCTTGCTCAAGCCAGCAGAGCCAGTGAGTGGCAGAGCGAGGATTAGAATGCAGAGCCCAGACTTTAATGCAGAGACACATCAAACATATAAATTACTGAAATGGCTAAATCATAAAGGTAGCAGCAGCCACGATGGAAGAGGAGAGAATGCAGCTGTGGGAATGCACACCAGGTCATAACATGATGTAGAAACTTTGGTGAAGATTTTGGACATTTCTCAAAGAGTAGTAGGAAATCATCTAAGCAAAAGAGTGATAATAAGAGTGCTAAAAACCCAAACTGTTGGTGGAAGGAGGGACACACAAAAAAAGAGTCTGTTGTCATGGAGACCTAACTGGAAGGATGCAAGAGTGGGGGCATGGGGACCTGTTAGGTGGCTTTTGCAATAATCCAGACAAGAGATGATAATGACGTGGGTTAGGGCAGTGGGGAGACCAGACCCGGGGGCAGGGGGTAGGACCGTCAGGACTTGATGATGGATTGAATCTGAAAAAAAAAGGGAGAAGTCATGTTAAAGGCAACTCCCATGTTACTGAATGAGAAGCAAGGTGAATGATGGTGCCGTTTCCTGAGGTCGGGTTACTAGAAGAGGCACAGCTTTTGGGGCGGGAAGGAGCTCTGTAGTTCAACTTTGGACATGTTGGTTTTTTAGTTGTGGCGGTTGTGTTTGGTTTGTTCTGGTCTGGACAGACTGAATTTGCTGTGGAATTGAGAAAGTAGGTGGATACAGGGGTTCCTTGATCAAAGAGAGATTTGGGCGGTGGAGTCAACCCCGTGTGGTACTTGAACCACAGTGGACAGAGAGAGGCAGCCTGCCAGCCTAAAGTCCAGGCTTTGGAATGGCAGTCGTTGGTTTTGGTTCCCTCTTCATCACAATCTGTGTGACCTTGGGCAAGTTGCTTAATCACCCTAAGCATAAGATTCCCCATTTGTAAAATATAAATTCTGATTCCTACCTCACCAAATTCTCATGAGAATGATACTATATTACGATGAACAGTTCAAAAGGCTCTCATCTACTATATGGAGACCCTCATCTACTGTGTGTGTGTGTGTGTGTGTGTGTGTGTGTGTGTGTGTGTGTGTGTCTGTATATATATATATATATATTATATGTATATATTTTTTAAATTTAGTTGGAGTCTCACCCTCACTTTGTTGCCCAAGCTGTAGTGCAGTGGCATGATCATAGCTCACTGCAGCCTCAACCTTCTGGGCTTGGGTGAGCCTTCTGCCTCAGCCTCCTGAGTAGCTAGTAGGAATATAGGCATGCACCACCACACTCAGCTAATTTTTTTTTTTTTTTTGAGTTGGAGTCTCACTCTGTCGCCTAGACGCTCCTGGTCACCGCAGCCTCGACCTACTGGGCTCCGGCCATCCTTCCGCCTCAGCCTTCCAAGTAGCTGGAATTACAGGCGTGCGCTACCACACCCAGCTAATTTTTTTTGATTTATTGTAGAGATGAGGTCTTGCCAAGTTGCCCAGGCGGATCTTGAACCCGTGGGCTCAGGCAATTCACTCACCTCGGCCTCCTAAAGCACGGGATTACAGGCTGAGCCACCAAGCCGACCAGCTAATTTTTTTTTTTGTATGTTGATCAGGCTGGTCTCAAACTCCTGCCCTCAAGTGATCCTTCCACCTTGGCCTTCCAAAGTGGTGGGATTATAGGCATGAGCCATTGCACCTGGTCTAATTATTGTTATTCTATGTATTATAGCATCTGGCACACAGTTGAACATTCATTCCGTGTTTGTCCTCCTACCTCCTTCTCATCATTCCTCCAGCCAACCCTGGTCCATCTGCACATATTTTAGGTGCACGGGCTTTACTTGGGAACTGTTCATAGAGGAACTAGAGCTCTGTAAGTTCAAATTCCTCACAGCACTTTCAGACCTGCCCTCTCTACAGCCATTCACTCTCCCCCTTCATTCAATCAGCACAGCAGATAGATAACATAGGACATTGTCGTGTTATTCTCACATACCAGCTCTTCTCACAGAGGCTCCAGGCCATATGCTCACAGCATCAGCTGCGTTTCCATGACGACCAGCCCAGCATAACTAGATGTTTCAGCAGAGGGGAGCTGTGACACCCGCTCTCCACAGAATGTAACTGACTAGCTATTATTGTCTTCTCTGCACTGACCTAAGGACTAAAGCAGGCTGGACATGGATCTGAGGGGTGGGGAATTTTGTGTTCTCATAAATAGGAGACTGAATTTGGGAATGCACTTGGCTGTACATTGCAGCAGTTAACTCATTTGCTGTACTAAATTTACAGAAATATAAAAACAAAAATTCTGTTCTAAATGCCACAACAGAAGGTACCTATCACTATGTGAACAATAAGGGTTCATACCTAATCCTTCCTAAGAGGGTCATAGAAGATTCATTTTAACATCTTTGGTATTTTGTCTGAAATTTTTTTTTTTTTTTTTTTTGAATCAAAGTCTCACTCTGTGAGACTTGCGCAGGCTGGAGTGCAGTGCCATGCTCACAGCTACCGCAGCCTCGACCTGCTGGGTTCAGGTGATCCTTCCACCTCAGCCTTCCAAGTAGCTGGGACTACAGGCATGCGCCACCATGCCCAACTAATTTTTTTTTTATGTATTGTAGAGATGAGGTCTTGCCGTATTGACTAGGCTCGTCTCGAATCACTGGGCTCAGATAATCCTCTCGTCTCAGCCTCCCAAAGAGCTGGGATTACACGTGTGGAGCCACTGAGCCCGGCAATATTTTGACTGGTTTTGTTTTGTTTTGTTTTGTTTGAGTTGGAGTCTCATTCTTGCCCAGGCTGGATTGCAATGGCATGCTCATAGCCACCGCAGCCTCGACCTGCTGGGTTCAGGTGATCCTTCCGCCTCAGCTTTCCAAGTAGCTGGAACTACAGGCGCATGCCACCACGACTGGCTGGTTTTTGTGATTTATTGTAGAGACAAGGTCTCACCAAGTTGCCCAGGCTGATCTCAAACCCCCGGGCTCAGGCAATCCTCTCGCCTCAGCCTCCCAAAGTGCTACAATTCCAGGATGAGCCACTGCACCCGGCCAGAAATATATTTTTATACATCTGGGTGCAGTAGCTCACGCCTGTAATCCCAGCACTTCGGGAAATAGAGACAGAAGGATTGCTTGAGGCCAGAAGTGTGAGATCAGCCTGGAGAACATAGTGAGACCTTGTCTCTACAAAAAATTAAAAAATTAGCCAGGCATGGTGGCACATGCCCATAGTTTCAGCTACTCGGGAGGCTGAGGTAGAAGGATCATTCTGAGTCCAGGAGGAGGTCAATGCTATGATGAGCCATGATTGTGCCAATGCACTCCAGCCTGGGCAACAGAGCGAGACCCCAACTTAAAAAAAAAAAAAAGACATATACAAATCAGTCTATTTCACAGGAGCCTAACTATGAGATCCAGCCTGTCTTATGACAATTTGCCTAAACTTTCCCTTTCACTGAGCAGTTATTGGGTGCAACAGCAGCAGCAGGTGAGTTACCAACACCCAGCTGGTGTAGGAGACCACAGCGCAGGAGAATGGCAGGATTAATGATGAGCAGCTTGTCAAAATCTCAATTGTAGTGATTATTTTATATAGTAGAAACAAGACAGATTTTTGTTTTTTGGCCAAATTATTACTCTTCCTTATTTCTTTCATTTTCTAGGACAATCACCCTGGTTTGAAATGAAATGATGCCCTCAACACTTTAGATGTTGTTGCCAAGAGCCTTCCTCTAAAAAAAAAAATAAACCAAAGGCATAAAAAATGATAAGTTCAAAAACTGTTTTGACCAGTGGAAAAAGCATCTTGGTAGGTGTATTGTATCGGATGAAGAGTACTTTGAAAGTGATTGAAGTTTAAACATGTAACAATAAATACACAATTTTTTATAAATAATTTCTGGGTTTTTTTAATTCCTCCCTTGTATAATAATATCAAACTAAAATTTAAAAAAGGTTAATGCAAGGCAGGAGAAGTATATATAATGTGGATTATATGTAAGAGTATATTAAAATGTCTATGTATTTCAAGCGTATGTCTTTATGTAGCCAATAACTGGAAAAATACCTACAAAACAATAGTTACATAAAACAATAGTTACACTTGAGCTAGGGGACTTGTGCATTGCCAGAGAGGGCAACTTTAACTTTCCAATAGATATCCTTTGGTACCATTTAAAAAACCATGACTATATATCATATTTATTATCAAAACAAAAGAAAAATACATGCACAAAATTGCCAATAGTGTTTTATAGAAACATATACAAATAAAACAGTACTAAGTGGTTGTCTATGTTGGGAGAAGGAGATTGGGAGAGTGGAACAGAGGCTTTAAGAGAATATTTTCAGGAAGATCCTAACTGTGCATTTGGACCATTTTGAGTGTGTTTCTAGAGGTGGGTGGAGAGAGGGATTTGATCATGACAGATGGTCACAGAAATAGACTAAGATTCATGAAAGATATTTGGGGAGAATATTTAAGATAATTGCTAAATTATCCAAATGACTTAGAGAACTGTATCATTTTTCCATCAAGAACAGTTAACAGAGAATCTTCACAACAGATAATAAAGAGTTCAAATCTCAGCAGTTTCTAGTTCTCAAATCAGAGTTGCCACAGGATGCGTGTTTGAGACAGGGAAGGTATACAGAGAACAGAATCCATGACTGTTAATGAGAATGGTGGTGAGGTGGGGAAAGATGGACCTGTATTCTTCTGAGAGTCCCCAGATAAGAACGGACAGAAGTTTCAGTGGTGATGGTTTCGGGTTTGTGTCTCCAGCACACTGGAGAGTGTCAACACATATAGCCAAATGATACAGTGAGTTTAGCACAGAAAAACCCACAGCCACTACTCTTGTTGTATCGTGTCCTTTGCAGATCCAATTTATAAAAGAAAAACAAGTGACACCTTGAATCTGACCTATAGGCAACGGAGTTAAGCAGTCTTTAAGAGGAAGTCTTTAAATCTTGGTGGCTCAGTGCTGTAATCCCAGCACTTTGGGAGGCGGAGGCAAGTGGATTGCCTGAGCCTGCGGGTTCAAGAACAGCAAGTTCGAGACCAGCCCAGGCAACTTGGCAATACCTCATCTCTACAATAAATCAAAAATAAGCCAGGCGTGGTAGTATGTGCCTGTAGTTCCAGCTACTTGAAAGGCTAATTCAGGTAATCCCCTCACCTCGGCCTCCCAAAGTGCTGGAATTACAAGGCTTGAGCTACTGCACCCAACCCTTAAGTACACTTTAAAGCCCATTTTAAAATGTGGAAATAAAAATAAGGAAGTAAATAATTTCATTTAAAGTGAAAGAAAATTAATTTTTATTATGAAAGGAAATTAAAACTGTATTTCCTTTAAAATAATTGAAACATTTCCTTTAAAGTGAGAAAATAAACGTGACTCACAGATCACCTGCTTTAAAAACTGAGAACTGGAACAAGTACCTTTACTAAGGAAATAATTACACAAGATTTTGGCTCTACTTTTGGAGTAAGCGATAACCTGAAAGAGGGGACTGGGCGCTAGGGCTAAGAAGGTGCTGGTCAAGTGAAGGGAACGAGCAAGATGAAGGTTAAGAAGGGGGCAAAGGCAGGAGAAGAGGGTGGGAAGAAGGACTGCCAAACCCCATCTTGGCCTTGTGCCAGGGTAGTGCCTCAGGCAGAAAGGCTGACCGAGGTCTCTGGGCTCCTGACACCAGCATCCAGGCTTTGCTTCTGCTCTAGCAGCTTCCATTGCCCTCATCTCACCCTGAAATCTGCACATGCCCATCAGGGGCCTCACTGAGCCTCCAGCGAGCTTCTTTGCAATGTTGGAAGCATTCTGTAAAATAATTTCTCAAGTTATTTTTTTTTGATTCCTATTTAAACCTGATTTGGGCAAAACTCTGGTGTTCGCAGTTTTCCTCACTTTGAGCTATCCTTCCGGTTTGTTTGTTTTTGTTTTTTTGAGTCGGAATCTCACTCTGTTGCCCAGGCTGTAGGGCAGTGACATGCTCATGGCCACTGCAGCCTTGACCTGCTGGGCTCAGGCGATCGTTCTACCTCAGTCATGCACCACCACGCCTGGCTAATTTTTTGATTTATTGTAGAGATGAAGTCTTGCCAAGTTGCCTAGGCTGGTCTCAAATAGCTTTCTTTTTTTGAAAGATACTTTTTCCTCTTCAAGCAATCTTTTTACCTTGCTGTGTTCTGAATTCAGCATCCTTTAATTTGATATATGTACCTTTAATCTGGATATTGCAAAGTATGTTTCAGTAGACTTCAAAATTCTTTGAAATTACTGGCTTTTCAAACATAACTTTTTCAACTTTATTCTGACAGATGTGGCATTTTTACTCTAAGTTCTCCCTCTTAAATGCTTCATTCTTTGATTTCGAAAGTCTGCATTCCTCCAGGAGGATGCTAAATTTCATTGTGGGGTGATTGCTATTGTACCCACAGATCAAAGGATCCTCATTCATGAAATAATATTCTCAACTAATGGGAGCTTTTAGGATATTACTTACCAAGAGGTTTTGTTTTTGCTACTGTTAGCATTACTAAAAATAGCATGCATCCACATGTGCAAAAAAATAAAAGCAAACTGGATTTTCTTCAGTTGTCTTCTTGAGATTTCTGCTTACCTGGTACAGATCATTTCTCATGTTGATAATGTCATCAGAAATCAAACCCGATGTGACTTCTAGCAGATCCCTCACAAGTTGAGCATGAAGGTGGATGATTGCTAAATGTAAGACACTGGAATGAAAATATAGTGGCAATAATTACCTAAAATATTAATAAGAAAAGATTCCCAAGATATGTTTTGACTTGCAGATTGATTCTGGCTTCTCATACCTAGTCTTATTTGGCTCTAAATGTTCTGAATCTATAAAGTGTCTTGAACCTGAGGTGGAATGCTCTCTCCAGAGGATCTGCCCTTCCCAACTGCCTACTCAAGGCTGCCACCCTTATTTATGGTCCCTGTCTGGCCTCTGGGTACATTTGTCCTAATCTTTGAAGTAGAAATGCATCCAGGCTTCCAGGCCAGAAGCTTAATCCCAATTCTACCTCATGTACTATGGCTTTCAGTGTTTTTCCCTCAACCTTTTCCTTGACTTTCTCTGACATACAGATTACATATGTAAAATGAATGTTTGGTACTAGGAATTATTCAGAAAAATTCAGGTACCTCACTTCCCTGCCTCTCTCCTCCAAAATATAGTGTAGTGACTTTTAAAGATCTTCCTAGATCCAAGGGTGGAGAATACTTTTAAATTGGAAGAAAATTCTTTTTTTTTTTTTTTTTTGAGTTGGAGTCTCACTCCTTCGCCCAGGCTGAAGTGCAGTGGCATGCATGCTCACAGTCATCCATCCGCCTCAGCCTTCCAAGTAGCTGGAACTACAAGTGTGTGCTATCATGCCTGGCTATTTTTTATTTTATTGTAGAGATGAAGTCTCACCAAGTTACTCGGGCTGGTCTCGAACCCGTGGGTTCAGGCAATCCACTTGACTCAGCCCCACAAAGTGCTGGGATTACAGGCTGAGCCACCGAGCCCAGCTGGAAGAAAATTCTTGCAGCAAACTTCTGAAGAAACTAAAT
Organism: Tarsius wallacei; assembly: GCA_963574415.1. Lineage (NCBI taxonomy): Eukaryota > Metazoa > Chordata > Mammalia > Primates > Tarsiidae > Tarsius > Tarsius wallacei. The sequence goes on along the minus strand of CAUYQG010064529.1, from coordinate 10,875 downwards.
GATTGTATTCCCCATCACCCTTGCACCCTGGTAAATATTCCCTCTTCCTGGAATGGTTTTGTTTTTTATCTCTGCCTGGGCAATGCCTACTTCATCCTTTATAGTGCAGTTCAAACCTTATATCCTCAGAAAACACTTTTCCCAACTTCCTGGGCGGAGCAGGTCATCCCTCTCAAATTTACTGCCTGGATATGCAACTGTGAATTTCTATACTGTACATCTTTTTTCTTTTCTGGCCTGTAATCTTCTCAGGGGCAGGTTCTGTCTGAGTCAGTCTTACAGCCCTAGCACACAGTATAGACACAAAAATAAGAAAGACAGAAGGAACCTACGGGCTTATGCTATGAGGCTGGAAATATTGGTGGGTGCCAAACCTCACGCCCAGGAATATATATTTTTTTAATTATTAGAAAACTTACTATTAAAATTAATTTGAAACAACTCAACAATAAAAATAAAAGTGGCCATTATTAGTTGAGAGCTTTCATTTACCAGACTATGTAAGCATTTGACATGCATTCTCTTATTTACCATAACAACTTCTATGAGGTAGGTAATATTATCTCCACTTTTCAGATGACACCACTGAGACTTACAGGTGTAGTGTAACTCAGTAAAGGTCACACAGTTAGTAAGTGCTGCAGCTGGGATACAAGCCCAGGCCTGTCTTACTCCAAAGCCACCCCTTAATCCCTGAAGCTACCCTACTCCATAGAGATGCAGACAAACATCTAAGAGGATGACTGCTCCACAGTATGAAGGATGCAGAAAATGCTAAAGCATCCCACCATGGCACTACATCTGGGATTTGAGCTACAGATTGGATTTCCTCTGACCTAAAGGTATCAGGTGCCACTTTATTCAGGTCTCTTTCTTAGCAATAGCAAGTATGTTTTAGTTGGAATTAACATTGGCACAGGAAGGGCTAAAAACCTAAATTGTGATTTGACTACTTGGTATTTTTAAATGGATGATTTCAGGGTTTCACTATTGACTCTTGAAATGTGATGCTCAAGGAAGACTTCTGAAAAGGGCCTAAAGTCTGACATAGGCATGATACATATATACCAAGAAAAAGGTCATACTTCAAAAACTGCCTAAAAATTTCCATATGCAGCTTAGCATTTCGTAGCAGAAGTACATTCCCCCTCCCTCTCAAGTCCTCACACCCTTATGGGAATTTCCCCAATACCAGAAGGTTTTATATTTTTTTCTTTATTGTATTTTCCATGATGACTAATGGCCATGGGATTCAGACTATTAGCCAAATATGTCAAGCCAAATGAAAACAAGAGGCCTTTGCTGTGATGGCCAAAAACTGCCCCTTTGCCTATATTTTTAGGAGGACTCCTCTTTGGTCTCCCCAAGCCTCATATCTCCCTTCTGAGAGCCAGCTTGTGTGAGTGTTTTTGGATCCTGGAAGGGGACGCTAAGTATTCATCATGCCTTGGTCTGTCTGTGTGTTCCAGGGTCTCTAGGTGTATACATGTGTTCTCCTCAAAAACCCACTGGAATGCATGTACCTTGTATCCCTTTCTACAATCCTCCCTTTAAACACCAGCATTCTCTAACTTCTGTGTGCTCATCTTTCTTAGACTTCTCAGTTCAGCAGCCCTCTGAAAATGTCACTTGAAACACCACTGTCCTGTCTTGGCCAACTGCTTTTTCTTGTGATTGTATGCTATTGAATGCTAATTAGATTATTTCATCCAGAAAAAACATTATGCTGTTTATGGCCTTATACAAAGTTGGTTGTATTGGTTTCTCTCACACTGTATAACAAGGCCAGTGGTTACACCACATCCTTGGTTATGCAGCAAGGAATGAGAACAAAGGTCTCTGCTTGAAACCCTGAGGTTGGCACTTTCCTAAAGTGCTTGATTTAGTTTTTAAACTGACTAAAACACAGCACTCAAGAGTCCACAGAAAAACTTGTCTCAGTGTTCATGCTATTTTAGGAAGGTTTCAGATAAGGCACTTGACTTGAATGTGAAAGCTGTTGTCTCTTGTTATTTTTATAGGCCTTTGAGATCATTTTAGAAGTTTCAATGAAAGGACTAAGAGAACCATTTTAAAAAGAAGCCAGTGGCCTAGCAAATACAATCTCAGTAATAGCAGGAATGGAAGACATGGTGTTTGGAATGCTTGACTCCCACACAACATGGGTTGGAGCAGTCACAGGATTCTGAACCAGTCACAGACTGGTGACCATTAGTGGAGGCAGTAGAGAAGAGACAGACTGGTGACCATTGCCAGAGTCAGTAACTGGGAAAGAATGACAATTCCTTCTTAATCATTTTATTGTTGTTGTTGTTGCTACCATTATTGGACTTTTTCTTGAGTATGCTATCGTTAAAATGTACAGTTGATACAATAAATAAACAAAAAAATGTGTAGTTGGGACATGCAATGCTTCAAGAATTTGGTAGGACTCTTAACAATTCTCCAAATATTATTCCAATAAGTAAAGCAAGCCTTTTCAAAAAGTACCATTACCTCCACATATCTTAGTTTTCTTGCCCAGAGAGATATAGTTTCAGTAGATGTGCTGCCAAAACGAGCATGAGAGACGCACTTTTGGCTAAGAGCTCCAGCGACTCTACAGTCCAACAGGTGACAGCAGAGGGGGAGGAGAAACAGATCTGCTACTCAGCCTTACTGATACACCACTTCCCTTGAGAAAGTATTCCAGTTAGAGGGCCTAATAAATTTGAAAAATACTTCTTGTCTCTAGTCAGCATAGAATGTTTTTCCCTCTTCCCTAAAGCAACCCATCATGCAGAAGTCCTGACTTACCTGTCCCCATTTTCATCCTGTACAGCAGTGAGATGGCGCTGGACAGCCAGCAGCATCTTCACATCTCCTGTCACCGCATAGTCAAAAAGGGCATTGGCATGCCTCTTGGCAAGCTGCATAGCCTTTTCTAGAAAGAGGTTATCTGCAAAGCAATGACCACAGTCACAGTTGAGTCGCCTACTCTTGCTCTTGGGTTTGGCATGCTTGAGACCAGACCCACCAACATCAGTGTTTTGATACTGCAACACATCATTTTAATAGGAAATGCTCCGTTCAGTGCTTTTGGATTGTGTTCACTAGAAAAGGTGCAACTGGACATTGGTACACTGGCAAATAAAGCTAGAGACTGATGTAAAAAAAAATCTATGACTTGCTAGAGGAAAAAGTTCAAAAATGCCAGTTTTAAAACAATATCAATGTCTATTTTCTTAAGGAGAACACTGCATCTCCAAATAATGTTGGATTTTACCATGATTTTAAATAACCAATCTCCTAGTGAAATAACCCTTCACTGGAATCTTTAATAACTATTTCATTAGGCAATGTGTCAAAAAAGCATGTCGCTGCCAGAGACAGACTTTCAATGAGCCATTTGTGTTTTAGTAAAGTCTGTTCCCTTAAGGTCAGGGGATGGTAAATTGTGATCTTTGGGTCAGAACTTGTGTATGACCTTCTTTTCTGTGGCTCCCTAGCTAATCATGGTTAGTACATTTTAAAAGGGGTGTTTAAAAAAAGAATACATAATAGAGACCATATGTGGCCACCAAGTTGAAATATTTACTACTTTTCCTCTCATAGAAACCTTCTGAGTACATTTTAGGATGACCCAGAGTCATGACACATATGCTAATAAGTATTGGTTCAAAGTAAATACAGAAGTACATTTCCTCCTAATCCTACTTCTTCAAAGAAGGCAACAAGATAGTTTCTTTTTTTATTTTTTTGAGTTGGAGTCTTACTCTGTTGCCCAGGGTGGAGTGCAGTGGCATGCTCATGGCCACCACAGCCTCAACCTGCTGGGCTCAGACGATCCTTCAGCCTCAACCTTCTAAGTAGCTGGAATTATAGGTGTGCACCACCACGCCCGGCTAGAGGGCAACACGATAAAAAGGAAAGTTCCTATTTTAAGGCAAAGTTCTACTTCAGTATGACAGTTAAGCTAGAATCTAGAGAGGGTGACTATTTAGGTTATAAAAATACTTCTCTATTATCTGTGGCAGAAAATAAATTTATTATCTCTCACGATACCCTAAAACTGCATGGTTATGACTGGAGAATGTATGTGTAAATTTCTGTACTTTATATTCAAAGATAACAGGAGAAAAGGGAAAACCCATTGTGAATAAAATGACCTGACCATGCTTTTCAAAAGGCATACAGGATTTTGAAGAGTACATCGAACCAGATACTGATGTATCATCTTTAGATTAACAGAAGATAAACCTGTCTCCTAGAAACAGTTTTTACACCAGCCAACCAACATCATGTAATTATCTGTGTGCTCACTTGCCTTGAAACATAGCATTCTCTTCCTTGGCTCCCAATGCATACATTAGAGTAACCTCATCGCTCCCATCGCGGGATTCTCCGAACTCCTTATCTTGCTCTGTGGTTACAGTGACTTTCCCAGAGAGATTTACAGCCTCTCCGTTATCACTGTTGTCATGACCTTCAAAATCATTTTTAGATTCAGTGTCTATTGATCCTAAGATAAATGCAAAAACATCAGCTTTTTCTCGGTAAAATTTATTTAGTTATAATTCATGGTTTCAACGTAGGTCAGATAAAGGTAAAAGACAAGTTTACTGCAAAAGGAAAAGAAAAATAATTTAAAATTCTTTTAAAAATGGTCATATCATAAATAACATCTTTTGGAGCTATTTTAAACTCTTCTAAAAAACTTTTTTATACATGCACTTCTAAAAACTTAGATCTCATTTTGCTTATTTGTAAAGGAGAAAAACAAAGTAAAGCTCTTCTGTGAATTTCAGGGAAGTGAAATTTTTTAAGTCCTTGAAAACAGAAAAGTCATATTTTTCCTAATGATAATTAACAAAGAAAGTCATAAAGATGTGCTCTCAAGTCACATTCTCTAGTGTGGGAGTTAACCAGTGTGCCATTTCTGATCATGCTTTTTCAGGTCCAACTTTGTTATCTGACAGCTGCTAGGAGAGCACCTAGATTTTATGGGCAGAACCACTTCAAATCCTGGTTCTGCTACTAACTTCTGTGTGCCTTCAGGGAATGAATGAACATTTCTGAACCTTGGTGCTTTCTGTCTATAAAATGAAAATACTAATATTTTTCTTACAGAGCAGTCATGAATGTTTTAGTGTAAAAGCACTTGGCATGAAACAGGATTTCAATAAATTGGAGAGGCCAGGTGTGGTAGCTCATTCCTGTAATGCCAGCAGAGGCAGAAGGATTGCTTGAGACCCAAAGTTTGGTCAGCCTGGGGAACATAGCGAGACCTTGTCTCTATAAAAAATTAAAAAATTAGCCAGGCATGGTGGTACATACCCATAGGCTCAGCTACTCAGGAGACTGAGATGGAAGGATTGCTCTGAGACCAGGAGGTTGAGACTGCAGTGAGCCATGACCGTGCCACTGCACTCCAGCTTGGGTGACAGAGACCTCGACTTAAATAAATAAATACATACATAGGAAGGTTTTATAGTATTATTTCTTCAGTGGGTACCCTAGAATGGACATGAAATATATACTGTGAAATCATGGTGTAACAACTGCTACTCAGGCGATGCATTTGAAGGGAAAAGACCAAGCCTATAAAACCCAACATGGCAGGGCTCGGTGGCTCAGCCTGTAATCCCAGCACTTTGAGAGGCTGAGGTGAGTGGATTGCCTGAGTCTGTGGGTTCGAGACCTGCCTGGGCAACTTGGCGAGACCTCATCTCTACAATAAAAAAAAATAAAAAAAAAATTAGCCGGGTAGCGGCTACAGGTAGCGCGTACCTGTAGTTCCAGCTACTTGGAAGGCTGAGGCAGAAGGATCACTGGAGCCCAGCAGGTCGAGGCTGCAGTAGCTGGCCACTATACTCCAGTCTGGGTGACAGAGTGAGACTCCAACTCAAAAAAAACCAAACAAAAAACCAATATGATGTCAAAAGTGTATTATTTGAGGAAAAAGTAGAATAGATAAGTTTGGTGATTTTTTTTTTAAACGTTTGAATAGTCAGGTCTTTCTTTATATTTTTAATGTTTTTTTCTTTCCTCTATTCATGCCACTTACAAAGTAAATATATAAATATAAACAAGTGTCAGGAGTAGAGTTTATACATTCACAGGAAATAATATTTTTATGGATAAGTATCTTAACTTATTTATATTTATCAATTTTTTGAGATGATAATATTGTGATAAGTAGTGATTAAAAAAACCTTTTTAGCATCAATTAATTTTTTCTTCCTTGGTATTAAAAGAAAAGAATATACTTACCATGCTTCATCCCAGCATTAGATTTAGTGGCTCCATGATGGAAGGTAATTCCACCATATGTAGGAAATCCATAGGGTGGGAAGCTATACCCTGAAATGGCAAGTAAAACAAATGAAAAATCATGAAGATGTTTTACAAATACTCAGCAGACCTTAGTGTCCATCCCTCAGGTAAGTACAGGTTTTGGCATGAGAATGCTGTGCTATGCCCACACTCAATGCTTCTGCTGGGAGTAAGACATATCATGAGGGTCATGGGATGATGAAAATTCCACTTCTGCACAGTTTACATTTGGGCAGCTCAGACAGTGCACCTGACTTGAGGAGGGTTGTGATGGAGAAAGTCTCCACTCCCTCGTGAAGGGAAGAGGCTAACGCTGAGTGGTCACTACCCAAACTCATACTTGCCTACACAGAAGACATTAAAATAACCTCTGAATCAAACAAAACACAGAAAAACATACTGACTTCTCAATGGAAAAACAGTCACCGCTATTCATTCTTATGCATTTTTGGTGGAAGCATAAACTGGGACAGCTCTTTGGGGAAGCAGCTGGCATTAGATGCCATAGCATCTGACAGAATAATTTTACTTTAAATAATCTAATTTCCAAAAATAATCTAGAATAAAAGAAAAGTGATATGGATGGGAGTTCAGCACAGCATTTATGTAGATAATAGGAAACAACATCCAAATAAGTTATATTATGATTTATTTGATGAAATATTATGAGTCATTAAAATATGCTTTAAAATTATGCTTATATAAGGTTTATAGTAGCATAGGAAAATGCTTATGTTAACACGTTAGGTAAAAGTGTTATATAGTACAAATGACTATATAAACAGTCATGGTACAAAGGATGATAAAAAACTAACACAAATAAATGGAACAAAGTAATATACATAATTGTGATAACAGATATATTCAAGGGAAAATTCATTAAAATCTACTATAATGCATACACAAAAACAATTAGAAGTGGTTAACATTCAAAGGCATTTTTATGTATTTTCAAACTTTCTGCAATGTAGTATATAGGGATGTCTACAATATATCTATGTAGTATATATAACATAACATCATTTTGTTTCTAAAGAAAAACAAGATAACTATATTTAAAAAAAAGTAAAGGGGAAATATACCAAAATGTTTAGAGAGATTTTCTTTGGATAACTGGCCTTAGGTGACTTTTTTGGAGGGATTATCTCCATATTGTAAAACAAACACGCATTTCTTTACAAAGTAAATTTACATTTGCCATGGAATTTTAATTAATGTACCATACTCGGTAATGTCATAGCTATTCAACCCACAGACATGCTTGAAAACCCAGGAAAGAAAATTCTACCCTCTCGAAACACTTCAGAAAGAATATATGTTTCTGTACCTGGACCTGTACTTCCAGTGCCCCCTCCTCCACTGCCACCACCAAACATGCCTCCACCTCCAGCTCCGGCTCCACTACCACCGCCGAAACTATCTGAAAAATTGGGCATGAGCTTCTGCCGTTTCCTCTGCACTTCCTCTTTATCTGTGATTAAGGGAAGAGAAACCAGAGGAGAAAAAATTGATTCAGTTCCACCACCAGCAACAGAAAGACTATTGATTTCAATCGTATTTTTAAACATCTTAAAGGGAAACAGAAAGTACTCAAGGAGGAAGAGACGCCAAATTTCAAGAAGCATTATATTTATTCCAATGGGTACAAAGGTTGAAAACTAGCCTGAGAGACCACAGAGCAGTACACACCCAAATCCACTCTGCAAGTTCTTAAAGTTCTCAGTGTTAAAATTAGTTAAAGAGTAGATGGCTCATCCAAAAGATACTGAAGATACTGGATAGAAAAACCATTACTGAACATTTTTGCTCGGTCACACAAAACAACTACATATTACTACTAATCAGCTAATATCTATTACACATCTACAGTAAACTAAATGCTTAAAATAAAAAAAAAGTATAACACAATGTCTTTGCAGTGAAGAACCCTCCAATATAATTTTAAGGTAGTAGGAGAAAGACTTAGTGAGACAGCACCATAATACTACATATGCTAAATTCATGGTGCAGACCAGTGTTCCAGGAGCTCAGAGAAGGACTTCTAGGAGGTCCCTGAGGGCTGGGAAATTCAGGAAAGGCTTTCTAGAATCAATTTTATGTAAGAAGAAGGAAAAGGAAGATGTTCTAGGAAAGGAATATGGAGGGAACACTATAACAAAGGGAAGACGTGAAATGGGTGCTTATGAGAACAGCTTATAAACAGTCTGTCTGAAGTGAAAATTTGGTTCAGTTATACCTTGGGGAGATATTGCAGGTTTGGTTCCAGACCACCACAATAAAGCACATCACATGAATTTTCTGGTTTCCCAGTGCATATAAAAGTGATAATAGACTATACTGTAGTCTATTAAGTGTGCAATAGCATTATATAAAAAAAAAGTACATATCTTCATTTAAAAATACTTTACTGCTAAAAAATACTAGTGATGGCTGGGCTCGGTGGCTCAGCCTGTAATCCCAGCACTGGGAGTCCAAGGCGAGTGGATTGCCTGAGCCTGCAGGTTCAAGACCAGCCCGGGCAACTTGGCGAGCCCTCGTCTCTACAATAAATAAGAAAATTAGCCAGGTGTGGTAGCACACGCCTGCAGTTCCAGCTACTTGGAAGGCTGAGGTGGAAGAATTGCCGAAGCCTAGCAGGTCGACCCTGGGGTGGCCGTGAGCGTGCCACTGCACTCCAGTCTGGGTGACGGAGTGAGTCTCCAACTCAAAAAAAAAAAAAAATGCTAGTGATCATCTGAGCCTTTGATAAGTCATAATCTTTTTGCTGGTGGAGGGTCTTGCCTCGATGTTGATGGCTGCTTACTGGACAGGGTCATGGCTACTAAAGGTTGGGGTGGTTGTGGCAATTTTAAAAAATAAGACAACCATGAAGTCTGTCACATCAGTTGACTCTTCCTTTCACAAAAGATTTCTCTGTAGCACTCAGTGATGTTTGATAGCATTTTACTCACAGTAGAACATCTTTGCTAATTGGAGTCAGTCCTCTTATATGCTGCTACTGCTTTATCAACTAAGTTTATATAGTATTCTAAATCATTTGTTGTCATTTCAACAATATTCACAACTTCTTCACCAGGAGTAGATCCTATCTCAAGAAACCCTTTCTTTGCTCATCCAATAGAAGCGACTCCTTATCCATTCACATCTTATCATAAGATTGCAGGAATTCAGTCCTATCTTCAGGCTTCACTTCTCATTCTAGTTCTTTTCCTATTTCTGTTACATCTGTAGTTACTCCCTCCACTGAGGTTTGGAACCCTGCAAAGTATTCATGAAGGATAGAATAAAATTCCAACATCCTGTTCATGTTGATATTTTGACCTCCTCCCATGAATCATGAATGTACTTAATGAAATCTAGAATGGTGAATCCTTTCCAGAAGGTTTTCAGTTTACTTTGTCCAGATCCATCAGAGGATTCACTATCTATGATAGTATAGCCTTGTGAAATGTGTTTCTTAATAAGACTTGAAAGGCAAAATTACCTTTTGATCTATGGGCTACAGAATGGAGGCTGTGTTAGCAGGCATAAAACAACACTTATCCCTTTGTATTTCTTTATCAGAGTTCTTAGGTGGCCAGGTGCACTGTCAATAAGCAGTACTATTTTGAAAGTAATCTTTTTTTTCTGAGCAGTAGATCTCAACAGTGGGTTTAAAATATTCAGTTAACCACACTGTAAACAGATGTGCTATCATCCAGGCTTTGCTGTTCCATTTCTGGAGCAGAGTAGACAGCATAATTCTTAAGGGGCCTAGGATTTCGGGAATGGTGAATGAGCACTGGCTTCAACTGAAAGTCACTAGCAGCATTAGCCCTTAAAGAAAGAGTCAGTCTGTCCTTTGAAGCTGTGAAGCCAGGCATTGACTCCTCCCTTCTAGCTGTAAAAGCCCTAGATGGCATCTTCTCTCAATATGTGGCTGTTTTGCCTACAGAGAAAATCTGTTGTTTAGTGTAATTACCGTCATCAGTTTTCTGACCTAGATCTTCTGGATACCTTGCTCCAGCTTCTCCATTATCACTTGTGCTTCATCTTGTACTTTTATGTTATGGAGATGACTTCTTTCCTGAAATCTCATGAACCAGTCTCTGTTAGCTTCCAACTTTTCTTCTGCAGCTTCCTCACCTCTCTCTGCCTTCACAGAATTGAAGAGAGTTAGGTTCTTGCTTTGGATTGGGCTTTGGTTTAAGGAAATATTGTGGCTGGTTTTATCTTCTATCCAAACCACTCAGACTTTCTTCATATCAGTCACAGGCTTTTTTTTTTTTTTTTTTTTTTTAATCATTGTGGGTTCCCTAGATCTGCACTTTTAATTTCCTTCAAGAACTTTTCCTTTGCATTCTTGGCTAACTGATGCAGGAGGCCTAGCTGTGGGCCTGTTCTAGCTTTTGACATGCCACCACCAAACATGCCTCCACCTCCACCTCATTTTTATTATCATGGGGAGCCTGAGTAACATGACCCCATCACCTTATGTCTGCACCGTGTCAGCCTTTCACTTTGACTCTTTAGAATGTCCTATGTACAAGTGAAAGATTAATCTTTCTAAAATATAACCCT
>CAUYQG010064526.1:0-26312 GCA_963574415.1 Tarsius wallacei | reverse complement strand
GTGCACGGCTGACTACTGCATCTCTAAAACAAGTGTTTTAAATGCCAAAATGGCAGAGCTACTGTGAGAGTAAACGTCTCTTTAAACATGTTAAGAAAGGACTTATTTTGCTTTGCAGAAGCTTGTCAGTTTGATGAGGTCTCACCTGTCTATCATATCTCTTGTGGCTTGGGCACTTCGGGTTTTGATCAGGAATTGGTTGCCAGTCCAACTTCCGTAAGAGTATCTCCTGCATTTTCTAAGGTTCTTACAGTTTTTGGTTTTACGTTTAGGTGTCTGATCCATTTAGAATTGATTTTTATTTATGGGGATAGGTAGGGGTCCTGTCTGAATCTTCTGCATGTTGTCAGACAGTTTTCCCAGCACCATTTACTGAATAGGTTCTTCTCTCCCCAGCAGTGGGTGGTGAAGCCTTTGTCGAAGATGAGTTGGTTGAGAAATTGACGTTTTGCTTCTGGAATCTCAATTCTATCCCATTGGTTGGTCTATGCCTGTTCTTGTACAAATACCAGGCTGCTTTGATTATTGTAGCTTTGTAATAAAGTTTAAAGTCTGGGAGTGTGATACCTCCTGCTTTGTTTTTTTGTTTGTTTGTTTTGTTTTGTTTTGTTTGCTGAGGATTGTTTTGGCTATTCTTGGTTGTTTATGTTTCCGTATGAATTCCTGTATTATTGTTTCTAGGTCTAAGAATGTTGCTGGTAATTTGATGGGTATTGCATTAAATCTGTAGATTGCCTTAGGTAAAGAGCAGGGAGACAGCCTTCAGACTGGGAAAAAATATTTGCCAACTCCATGTCTGACAAAGGCCTAACATCTAGGATCTACAAGGAACTCAAATGTGCTGAAAAGAAAAAAACAAACAGCCCCATTACAAAGTGGGCAATATATATGAATAGACAGTTCTCAAAAGAAGACGTACGAACAGCCAACAGACACATGAAAAAATGTTCAGCCTCACTCGTCATCAAGGAGATGCAAATTAAAACTACACTGAGATACCACCTAACTCCAGTCAGAATGACCATCATCAATAACTCAAAAATAACAGATGTTGGAGAGGATGTGACAAAAAGGGAACACCTTTATACTGTTGGTGGGAGTGTAAACTAGTACAGCCTTTGTGGAAAACGGTGTGCAATTCCTAAAAGTTCTAAAGATTGACCTTCCATATGACCCCACAATCCCCTTACTGGGAATATACTTGGAAGAACTGAAATCACTCTACAAAAAAGAAACCTGCACATGTATGTTTATCGCAGCATTGTTCACAATAGAAAGACTATGGAACCAACTGTGCTGCCCATCAAAAGAGGACTGGATTAAAAAAAAAATGTGGTACAGATACACAATGGAATATTACACAGCCTAAAGAAGAAAAAAAGCATGAACTTTGCAGCAACCTGGATGGAATCAGAGTCTATGATACTGAGTGATCTTTCACAGAAACAAAGAACTGAGTATCACATGTTCTCACTCATAAGTGGTCCTTGAGCAACTACTGTAATACTATAGGAAAAGGATTGACAGCATTGGGAAACTGCGGGGGTGGGGGGGAGAGGTGGGATTGACAGTAGTGGAAATCTGCCTGGGGAAGGGGGACACACCTCATCAACAAGGGTACCTGCACAATGAATATTTGTATACCTAACCCTGAATTGTACCTCACAATTTTAAAATAAAAAAGACTTCTTTTAAATACTTAAGAGAAGATTAATATATTGAATTCTTACTTTTTAGTCACGATCTTAAGTATGAAAACAATATAAAGACAAAATAGTATTTTTTTAAAAAAACTAACTTTACTGTTGATAAGCAGTTTTGTGAACATGCTTTTAATACTTGGCCAACATATTGGCTGTCTTGTTCTGTTCTCTGTTGCTATAAGGAAACACCACAGACTAGGTGATTTATTTTGAAAAAAATTATTTCTTACTGTTCTGTAAGATGAAAAGTTTATGGTCAAGAGGCCTCCATCTGATGCTCCATCATCCCATGGCCGAAGGCTGAAAGGCAATAGAGGAAGAGAACAAGAGATGACCAAACTCAATTTTGTAACAAGCCTACTCTCATGATAACTAATCCATACCTACAATAACAACATCAATATGCACATGTGAGAAGAGCCCTTAGGACCTCATCATTCTAACACTTTTGATTTGGGAATTAAGTTTTCAATACATGCACACATTTAACCGATAACATCCACTTAAATGTACCACTGAGTTAAAGAGGTGAAGTCAATCTTTGGCAGAGACTTCTGATTTGTGAGGTAGATCATACTTTACTAAGAATAAAATATAATAATGAGTGAGTCATGTAAAACACTTTTACAAAAAGGAGTAAAAAGGAGTGAGACTAATTTTTCCTCAAACTGCATTAGTTTTTTTTACTTTCAGTGTAATATTAACCACAAATATTACCACAATTGTAGTGGCTTCAAACAACACAACTTTATTATCTCTCCTCTCTCTCTCTCTCTTCTTTTCCCCTTGAGTCTGAGTCTTAATTTTTGCCCTGGTTAGAGTGCAAAGGCAAGATCATGGCCACTATAGCCTTGACCTACTGGTCTGCAGTGATCCTTCTGCCTCAGCCTTCTAAATAGCTGGGGCTGCAGGCACCGCAAAGTTTGTGATATACTGTGGAGACAAAGTCTCGCCTGTTGCCCAGGCTGGTCTCAAACACCTGAGCCCAGGCAATCTCCTGCCTTGGCCTCCTAAATTGCTGGAATTACAGGCATGAATCACTGTGCCCGAACGGAAATAAATTTGAGTTTCTTTTTTTTTTTTAAATAACCAATACAATTTTTTATTGTATATGTTTAAGACATACAACATGATGTTTTGATACACATGTCTGTAGAAAAATGATTACTGCAATCAAGCAAATTAACCTATCCATTATCTTTCAGTTACCTCTTTTTGTGGTAAGAGCATTTAAATTCTACTTTCTTAACAAGTTTTCAGCATAGAATACAATTTTATTAATTCTAGTCATCATGTTGTTCATTAGCTTTCTAGACTTTATCTTACATAACTGCAAATATAATTTTAAGTAGAAAATGTTCTAAATGTCTTGATATGTATTCATTTTCAAAATTGTTCTACTTCAGTAATGGTTACTTGAGCAAATTCTATTGTAACTCACTTGTATGCTTATAACAAAACTAAATGATATACAGAAACAATAGAGGAAGATAACTACAAAAAGATAAGACAACTAAAATAGTGAATATCATATTTTCTAGAGAAAAACTGACTTATGTTTGAACTGTGACTCCATCACTAACTAGTTGTGTGACCTTGTCAAGTTACCTAACCTCTGTTTGCCTTGATTTCCCTATCTATGAAATAAAGTTAATTATAATAACATACCTCTTATGGCATTATTATGAATATTAATTTAGTTAATAATAATTGCTTAAAGCAATGACAGACACACAATTAATTCTGTAAAATTTTTTAAATAGTTTTCTCTCAAAGTATTCAATATCGGAGTGAAGAATTTCAACAATGCCAAAAGTAAAATAACCATTTCTCTTGCTTTTGATGGTAAAAATAAATAATAAAAGAAGTAAACATACAAACAAACACATATAGAGAAAGGTGTATAAAATCAGAAAATTGGAATCTAATAATGAAGAGCAACTTTAATTGCCCATCTGTAGTTCACATATTTATACAACTGTGTGTTCTATTTTTTTTTTTTTTTTTTACACCACACTACTGTGGGTAGTGATCAATTCTACTTTAACTTGTCCTTATCCCTAAGTGCCTACTGGAACAAAGACATAAGTGGTCAAATATGTCTCTTCTGCTATTAATATCCCTTGATTCAAGGTAAACAATTTTAAAGCTTACTTTTATGTTTCTTCTCCAATTGTTTAATGGCCTTCTTACCATCTCAGTTTTCTTAGCCAACCACATCACCATCACAATCAGTGCTCAGCCTCCTTTTTTCTCCTTCATGTTCCTTCCTCTTCTCAGAAATAAAGTTTCCATATTTTATAGTATCTATTCTTCATCCCCAAAACAGGCCAGATTCTTTTTTAAAACAAAACAATATATACATAAGTAGAAATGCTGGTGAATACTATATTTTCTACCTCATTGCACCTAAAAATTAAGATCAGGTATATATTACCTCAACTTCAAATTGTCAAAGAGAAACCATATAGACATTAAAGTTAAGTCACTCTTCATGACTTGAATGAATAACATGCAAGGTGGGCAATCATTTAAACATGGAAATAGAAAAATTATGATTATAAATTACTCCAGAGGACTGTGATACATATGACTCTATGATCTTAAGTTTTAGGCCAATACAACTTGTCAAAACTTTCTTGCACTACCTTTCTCATTTCTTTGAATGTTTTACTTCTCTCCCATTGTCCTTAGGTATACAAATTGCCAATCACATATTAATTCAAGGTCAAGCAGTGAGGTAAAAATCACAAAGAGGAATAACATCTTTAAAGGAAAGAAATTAGAGGATAGATGAGTCAGTCTCTGAAAGATCATTAATAGTGAGTAGATTTTAAACAACCTCTATCTTCCCTGAAAGAATTATTGTGAGGGAAAAGTAGGTAAGAATAACTTGCAAAGATTTTATTATGTTATTTTAGACTATTTTTCTTCTTGGGAGGGGAAAATCAATGTAAAATGTTACACTTTTATATCATTTTGCTCAGCTTTAATAGAAAGAAAGTATCTCACATTATTTGGACAATTTCTATATTTATCAAAGCCAAAGACAATAGTTCAGAAGATATTTTGTTTAAGTAAATCATGCAAAGCACACAATATTTTTTATAATTTAAAGTAATATTGATATTTGAAACTTATACTGACAGAATAGATTGTATTGACAATTATATCTTATGTTGTAATTTTCTCAAGGCTTGGCTATTTAAGTGTTTGCTAATCATTTGAAAATAATTTACTGGACTAATTTAATTAGCAGAATTAAAGATGTCAGAATTATAGTCTATCTAAATAAAATAAACTAAAGTAGACTTTGGCCAAAGTGCTCCCTCATTGGAGTTACCAGGTCTTTAAGAATTGAAAATAATTTCTCTCAGAAGACTGGTAGCATAGGTGAAGGAAACTTCCCAGGTAATTTAATGAGAAAGAAGACACCAGAAAATATGGACAGGCACAAAAACAATGAAAAATCAGTTCAAGGACAAAGTCATTAGAGAGAGATAAGTAGCCTAGGAAATTTCTCCTTCTAAACAGGAAAGAATTTTATTCTGATACCCCATTATTTTAGCATTAGGAAGCTGGGCTACTAGGATTAAAGTGCCACTTCCAAAAGACATGGCTATAAACCAGAAGTCAAGGTGAATGGGTAATATCACACTTGACTGAATTAGCAAATGTTCGGCCCCAGGTGTTTCTACTTTCTGTATTTTAAGCCTAGGTAAGAGACTGAATCATAGCCAACTTGAAAGGCTAGGATAAGCTAGAGAGATAGATAGAATGATAAACGCACAGACAGATATTTATTGATCCAGACACCTTTCCAAGTTGATAGAACTGGTCCTAAAGAAATTGTCAAGAAAATCAGTTCAAATGCCAAGAGAACTGACATCAATGATGTAGTAATGATCTTCTATAGAACTGAAATAGCAGCAACACTCATGCTAAACTAATAACATAAATTAGCAGCGATAGTATTGACTTTAATAGGTTAAAAAAATACAAACACCAATAGGTCTGGCAAATACTTGATCATTAACAGAAGTTTGCTCAGCAGTGACATTCTTTAATCAAAAGGACCTGGGTATATAAAACCTTATTAGAACTGGTCATTCTGGAAAACATAACACAATTTAAGCTACTGTCCAGCATTTTCATACTTGAATGTCATTCAACATGCACTGTCCTTGCTCCCCACCTGTTATATTTTCTAAGGTGGTTACAGCCTTTTGAGGTTTCTTAAGAAGCTATTAGTTGCACCTTTTACACTCTCTTTGGTATGAGTTTTCTTAAGTAGTTTTCCAGATCGCTCTTTGCAATAGTATTTTTCAGGTGCTTCATTCCTGTGTAAAAATTAAGTAAGTCTAATATAAAAATCACTCATTGTAAATAAAAGTATTAAGAACCTATGTGAACCTCAAAGATTTTTAGCAGAAGCCTTTTGGGAATCAAAATTTATTTAATTCTCAAGTGTTTGCTGAGCCAACTATAAGAAATGGAGTTAAAGGCTATGAATATGGGTGTGAGCAAGATAAAGTCACTTCCATTTTATCATGAAAACATCAATGCAAACAGACAAAGATGATTTCTAAATGTGGGAAAATTAATCTAATTTTTTATTTAAAAATTATACATAATTGCATTTGGCTTGAGCATAAACTTTCATGAAATCTGTGTACATAGAAAAGGTTGACTTGATAGGCATAACGGAAATGAACCAGATCACCCTTAACAAGGGATAGACAATTCCAGTTATATTTCTTGGGAAGAGATAGTATAACTAACTACAGACACAGGATAATCTCCAGGTTAATACCTTTAAGTATTGCATTTTCATGAAAGATTGAATTGAATTGCATGTATAACTGAATATCCTCTAAAAAATCTCTCAGTTGCAATATTTTGATAATAAATAGGGCAGCTGGGATGGAATACAAATGTCTTTTAAAAGTTTCAATTTGCTCAACAAATGAGCAGGTTAGGACATGGGGCATTTAAAAGATGGTATTGGTACTTAAGGCAAAATTTATATGCTCTACTTGTATTTCTGTTAATTATAATATTTCCATATGTGTCTTAGTTCATTTGGCTGCTATAATTAAATATGATAGACTAGGAGGTGTATAAATGACAGAAATTTATTTCTCACAGCTCTGGAGCTGGATAGTCCAAGGTGCTAGAAGATTCAATGTCTTGTGAGGGCCTGTTTCCTGGTTCATAGGCGATACCTTCTCACTGTCTCTCTTAATGGCAGAAGAGGTCAGGGGGATTTCTTGGGCTTCTTTTATAAAGTCCTTAAACCCATTTGTAAGGTATCTGCTGTTATGACCTAATAAGCTCCCAAAGTCCCTGCTTCCTAATATTGTCATCTTTGGGATTAAACTTTCAACATATAAATTTGGAGAATATCCAAACACTCATATCACAGCAATATCTTTCAATTTTAAAATATTTTGAACATACACAATCTCATTTTTATGTATGTGTTTTTTGTTGTGGTGGTGGTGGTTTTTTTTTTTTTTTTTTTGAGTTGGAGTCTCACTCTGTCACCCAGGCTGGAGTGCAATGGCTGGGAGCCTCTACCTGCTGGGCTCCGGCGATCCTTCTGCCTCAGCCTTCCAAGTAGCTGGAACTACAGGCGCACGCTACCACGCCAGGCTAATTTTTTGATTTATTGTAGAGATGAGGTCTCGCTTGCCCAGGCGGGTCTCGAACCTGCGGGCTCAGGCAATCCACTCACATCAGCCTCCCAAGGTGTGGGATTACAGGCTGAGTCACCAAGATCGGCTATATGTATGTGTTTTAATCAAGATGAGTCTGTATACAGTGGAGAATAAGTGTTTGCAAAAGGTCATAAAGAGTTTTACCTCTAAAAAAGAAAGTGATTCTAATGTTAAAAAGCCTTAGAGTTTACTATAAATGATCTTTGCAATATCTCAGAACTTAAAGTTTTAGAGAGTGAGAAAATAATCACAAAGTTTTTGAGGATGACTCGCTATTAGTGAGGAATTGTCACCCATTGCTTCATTGATTTCAGTTTATTTTCTTTAAGGATGAGAACTTATAATGATTCACCAGCAATCAGCAAACCTGATTATGGATGTCATCTATACAGCTTATACAAAGCACCTGTTTTCTGGGCAAGTACCTTATGACTATGGGCATGACAGGACCTAAGTAGTCCTTCTGTAACCTATTTTTGATTTTTATTTATTTATTTTTTCATTTATTTTTGTTTTAAGTATAAAGATGTGGGATACAATTCATGGTTAGATATACAAACGTTGATTATGCAGGCACCCTTGTTAATGAGGTGTGCCCCTACCTTCCCTAGCAGTTTCCCTCAACTGCCAATCCCACCCACCCCCTCCCCTGGCAGTTTCCCACTACTGCCAATCCCTTTCTCATAGTATTATACTAATTGTTCAAGGTTCACTTATGAGTGTAAACATATAGTACTCTGTTCTTTGTTTCTGTGATAGATCACTGAGTATGACCGATTCTAAATCCATCCAAGTTGTTGCAAAGTCTTTATGTTTGTCCTGCTTTATGGCTGCATAATATTCCATTGTACCACATTTTTTTTATCCTGGCCAGCTTCGATGGGCAACATGGTTGGTTCCATGTTTTTGTTATTGTGAATAGAGCTGCAACAAACGTACATTGAATAGAGCTACAACAAACATACGTGTGCAGGTGTCTGTTTTGTAGAATGACTTGAGTTCCTCCAGGTATATTCCCAATAGGGGAATTGCTGGGTCAGATGGAAGGTCAATTTCTAGTTCTTTCAGAAATTGCCACACTGTCTTCCAAAGAGGATGCACTAATTTGCATTCCCACCAACAGTGTAGAAGTGTTCCTTTTTTTCCACATCCTTGCCAGCATCTGTTGTTGTTTGTTTTCTTAATGATTGTGACCTATTTTTTAAATGGTAGCTTCACTATGCCCCAAATAATTGAAACCTAGGAGATTACATAAAATAATAATAAAGCCGGGCTCGGTGGCTCAGCCTGTAATCCCAGCGCTTTGGGAGGCCGAGGTGAGTGGATTGCCTGAGTCCGCGGGTTCGAGACCCACCTGGGCAAGTTGGCAAGACCTCATCTCTACAGTGAAATAAAAAATTAGCCGGGCGTGGCAGGGCGCTCCTGTAGTTCCAGCTACTTGGAAGGCTGAGGCGGAAGGATTATCAGAGCCCAGCGAGTCGAGGCTGCGGTGGCTGGGAATGTGCCACTGCACTCCAGTCTGGGCGAGGAATGAGACTCCAACTCAAAATAATAATAATGATAGTTATTATTATCATTATTATTATTATATATAGCCTAGAAAAGTAAAGACAATAGGAAATATAACATTTAGATTATATTCAATTATATAATTTAGGTTATATTAGATTAAATATCAATGTGTATATTTTGAATAAGTTTCAAATTTTATTTTATGATTTAGTTTTATTTTCATTTCACATTACCTTTAGAATATTTATAATTTGTTTTCAAAGCCAAAGATTTCTAAATTTCTTAATGCAAACTAGATATTGTTCTCCTCAAAATATAATTGATTCCCCTCTACAGGACAGATTCTTATGCCAAGCTACTTCAGATGAAATTGGGGTGTTTTAGCTTACCTTGCATATATTTCCATTAGAAAAAAATAAACGTAATTTTCTTTGACTTGAGTATAAACTTTTATGAAACCTGTATGGGTAGAAGAAGTTAACTTGTTCAGCGTAGCAGAAATGGGTCAAATCACCCTTCACAAGGGCTAGACAATTTCAGTTGTATTTCTCGGGAAGAGATAGTATAACTGACTATAGACACAGGATAATCTCCAGGTTAATACCTTTAAGTAATGCTATTCCACGAAAAGTTGAATTGAATTTTATGTGTAACTGGATATCCTCTAAAAATCTCTCAACTGTAATATTTTGATTATAAATATGCCAGCTGGAATGAAATGCAAGTGTCTTTTAAAAGTTTTCATTTGCTCAACAAAGACGTCACAGTATAGAACATACAGTAATTTATCTTTTTTCCGTTTTCCAAAATGCATGTCCTCTTAATTCAAGGATGCTGCTATTGACCATTTTAGCATCAATGAGTGAGCATGACCTCAAAGATCAACAAAGGTCCAACGAATCTTTTTACATTGTGCACACATATAGATTTTACAAGAATTAAAGCCTAATGTTTCAACAAGAATGATTTAACTTTCTGTATTTCCAAATAAAGCATTATTTTTTGTCATAAGCAAGACCTTCAGGCTAATACTCATGATTAAGCCTGTTCAGTGTTTAAAAGTATGATTTTTGCCATCTGCATGACCCTTTTTAAAATTCTTTTTTCCTCTCTAGAACTAACAATAATAATGAAGAAACACAATAAGTACTCATCTCTCTCTATATATATATATAGAGAGAGTGAGACAGAGATAAACACACAAATACACACACATACACAGACACACTGTAGAGTGGAGTCTAGTGTGTTGCAGAGGAATGAGCCTGGAGAGGTATGTGAGGCTCCGATCAGGGTCTAGCATGTCTCAATGAGGAGTCTGAGCTTAATCCTGAGGGCAGTGGGGAGCCTTAAAGGATTTTAAGCCGGGGAAGGACACAGTCCAATTTGCATGTTAGATAAATTGCTGTGTGAGGAGAGTGGAGAAGGGGGTGAGCTGAGACAAAGAAGCGGTGGAGCTGTTGGAGGGAGCCCACCCAGCCGGAGCCCCTGGAGCTGCCCTGGGGAAGGGGCAGGAGGGAGGCAGAGAGGGAACACGAGCACAGAGACAGGGAAAAGACACACAGAAACAGACAAAAAGGAAAGAGACAGACCAAAAGAAAGCATCCAAGAGACACACAAGAACAGAGAGAGAAACAGAAACAAAAACACGTGCAGAGAAGGGAAAGAAATTCCATCCATACGAGGAAAGTGTCAGAAAGAAACCTGACAGGAGATGTGGGGCAGCAGCCAGTGGCTTTTGCAGACTCTAGCTCCCCTCACCTCCTGGGACTCCCTTCCACCACCCTCTCTGCCACAGTTGTAGGTGCCGAGCCTGAGGAGAGAGGCAGAGAAGGGAGAAAAGAGGAAGAGCGGAAAGGGATGGAGTGAGCAGGAGGAAGGGGTGAGGGAGGGCAGGCTTCATGCAGGCCAGGCCCAAGGAGCCCAGGGGCCCAGGCCTCAGCTGGACTCCTTAACGGGTTGGCCTCAGCAGTTCCAGCCTTTTACATCCTGAGACAGATTTATAACCACAAGCGTATTGGAGTTTATCAAGCAGAGGAGCAAGGTAGAGTTGGATAGTTCCATTTTGGTGGTCCCCAGAGGCCTAAGTTTGCATTAGTGAATAGAAAAAAATTGTTGGGGATTCATTCCTCCTCCCATTCTTATAAAGAAATGGGCAGAAAAACCAAAGGAGAGAAATGCTCACCTCGGAGAACAACACACAAATTTAGCTAGAGTCAGGCAGCCCCATTCTAGAGAGGAAGGCCACCCACTCCAGTTGCAGCCAGTGACAGACACCCACCCCCCTCCCACAGGTCCTCCCCAGAACAACTTCACCTCCTAGGCTCTCCTCCCACTCAAGAGGGTATCAAGACTCTAGGTCAGACTCGAAAATTCTTTTTACTTCTCAGAGAGAAGCCACAGATGCTGGGACTTCCTCCATACACGCAGAAAAGCTGTGACTTCGAGTGAGGCCAGGTCTGCAGGCTTTCTTCACTTTCCACTCCCTGAATGACCCCAGGCAAGTTCCTCAGCCCTTCTGTCTTTAGCTTTCTTCATCTCCAAGACTGAACCCCTAGTAGGTGCCAGATGCCAGAGTTGAATGGATCTGCTGAAATCATCTGTGTGAAAAAGTCCTCTGTAAGCTAAAGAGTGCAGTGCCCATGTGACCTGTCCAGGCAACCGGGGAGATCATATAACCCCTCCTCCAACACAGTGCCTATCTCCTCCCTGAAGTGTCCACCCAGGGTATCACACCGTATGTTGTGACCCCTGACTCACAGCCCCCCTTGTTCTTTTTGTGTAAGTCTTATCTTTCCACATGGCCAGATAGATGGAGGGTCAAGGTTCAGGAGGTATGCCCAGAGCCTGGGGAGGAAACATACACTCGGGTTGACTCTCAAAGAACTGATCAAAGAGCTGCCAGACGAATGCCAGGGTTGGGGTCAGGGCAGGCCTGGCAGGGACAGACAGGGGCCTCCTGGGAAGAAACCAAGTGACCGGCAGCTGCCTGAGGCAAGCCTGGGCCATTTCACAAAGGAGAATGAGTCTTGAGACCATCCACTGGGAGGAGCATTTAACTGAGGGCTTCTGGCCAGACCCCAAGCAGAACAGCAGCCAAGGGAGAATAGGCTGGTGATTCCAGGCCTGAGGAGGGGCCCTTGGGCAGCTGAGAAGGCAGCTTGCCCATGTCCAGTGCCACACCCTCCGCACCAGATGTTCGAACAACAAAAGGAACCAACTGACCATGTTTGGGCTGGTGGGGGCGGGGGGTGGGGTAGAAGGCCTGAGACAAGTGTGAGGAGGAGCAGGATTCTGTCCATAAACATCTCAATAGCGTGATTAACTGAGCATCGCAAATTGTAACCCTTTCCTTTAATGCACTTTCCCTGAATTACCGCAGAAGCCTGCGGCCGAAGAGCCTGTACAAATTGCTGGAATGGGCAGTTAAGCGGGGAGGTCGGAGGTTAAATGAACACGGTTGTTTATGAAGACACAGCCCGAATCCATTTGCATTTTAATATTCTCTCAGTGAGACGGAAAGCCACTTTGAGGACAGCTTGTTTGGAAATCCCATTAACGGGTTATTTATGGGGCTCGTGGCTGCGTGACCCTTGCCCTTGTTTTGTTAAACATGAACCAGACACGAATCAGACGGGCAGCGGGCTAGCTGCTATTGTTTCCTGTAGCACGAAATGTCATCGGATTCAATTATTCTGAGGCTGACACTTTCTGAATTATCACCCTCATAATGCTCAATTTTCCCTTTTTCCCCCTTTGGTCAACCTGATTATTTCTGTCTTTGTAGAAAGCTGAACTCTCGGAGCCTCCATTTCTCCGCCGTTGGCTGTCAGGGGGCTGAAGGGTTTGGGGCTGGACTAGGCCCCCAGGAGGCTGCCAGCCAGGGGGAGGGAGGGCGCAGGTGGTGTTGGGAAGAAATTCATACCCTGGACAGCTGGCAGCCTCTGCACCCCACTTTTGTGTCTGGGAACAAGCTCTAGGGCCCTGTATCTCCTTGAGAACCTAATTCTTGGGTCACTGATCTCTGAAAAAGCCTTCTGATCAGCATTAAAACTGATCACTCTGAAAAATGAACTGGAAACATATTATGAAGGGGGAAAGCTAAGGGATGTTCTAGCACTTGGGGTTTCTTCATGAAAAGTTCAGCAGATTACAAAGGCTTATTTTAACTTGAATGACAAAGTGGAGGCAGAGTACTCAGAGGGCAGGAAATACTCAGGACTTAGTCTGATGCTCAGTTGTTTGCCATGTGGAAATCAATTCACCAGTTCTAGGTTGGATTTGCCTTAAAATGGATGTCATTTTAAAAATAAAAAGGGATCCTGGTGTCCTGGACCCCAAGGCTGGGCAATGGTCTGGGGTCATCTCTCCCCAGCACCTTCTGCCCCCTCCCAACCTGGGCACATGCATGACCAGCAAGCCTGGTGCCCGCGGCTCCTCTCAGGTTCAGATCAAGATGTGGTGTCAGTCCCTCCGGCAAGAGTTCTGCTTTGCAACCCCACAGTCCAGCTCCAACAGCAAAGCATCACTGGCCTGCTAGGTCCAAGAACCAGAGCTGGGTGCTCAGAGAGGTGAGGGAATCAGACTGGCCTTGTCACCTTTCCCTTCTCCACCCCCTTGCTATGTAAGCCATTATTTCAGAGCCAGAAGGATTTCCAAGGGCATCCTAAAATACCTGGGGCCGTTGTGACCCCAAGAGAGGCCAGGAGGAGCTCAAGTGTACAGTTTGCCAAGAAAAGAGCTGAGACTAGAACACAGAGCTTATTTCTTTGGCATGGCTCCCAGGGTGATGCAGAAAGCTGGCATGGCACCTGTCTGTCTGAAATTTAAAAATTACTAGAGCCCAAGGAAGGGCTCTTGGGGTGGGGGTGAGAATAATTACACCAGTAACCAGGCGGTGAGAGCTGTATCCTTTCACCCTAACCACTCCAGGGAATACCTGCCTGACTCCCATAACCTTGCCTGAGGGCTTTCTCAGGCTGCTGGAGGCCCCTCTGCCACCATCAAGGTACAGGTTAGAAATGCCAAGAAATTAAAACCATCTGAAGCGTCCCTCCACAAATAACTTTGGGGATTGGGTGTGAACAATACCCCAGCTCCCCCACCCCTATGGAGGCTAATGCTAAGGAATATGGTCTACACTGGCTCCAGTTGCCCATGGGGTGGCTGACTTGATGGGGGACCCCTCATTGACTGCCTTCCTTTGGGCATCTCACTTTCCCACCCCCCTCCTCCGCCTCCCAAATAAACTATTCATACTTGAATCTTCGTCTGGGGCATCTGTGCTCAGCAGTCAGACCACTCAAGGCTGTACCCAAAGGGAAGTGTACCCAAAAGGCGTGGGGGGGCTTGGGCCTGAGCACCCCTGCCCTCCCTGTCCAGGTGCAGGGACTGCTGCGAGAACACCTGTACTTCCTCAGGAACTCTCTTCCCGCCACTTGCTGCAAAAGCCTTTCCACCGAGTTTAAAATAGATTTCTCCTTATGAATTGGCCGTCTGAGGAATTCTCCTCCAGTGGTTAATTCAATCTTAATAGAAGCTGATTTTTTTTCTCCCAGAAGAAAAGGGAACAATACATCTTTAGAACGGGTTTATAAGTGTCATGATTTTTCTACTAATTTACGCTGCATTCTCTGCTTTAAAATGTGAAATTACCTCATTGTGTCTCTGAATATCCTCTGTGCTTGGGCCTGAAATTAAGCTTGCCGTAGAGAGGCCTAAATGACCACAATTTGCTGTGTGAAATGCCCTGATTGCAAGAGCAATCCCGAGCAATCCCCAGCTCCAGTGAGGCCCAGCTCACTCGGGCTGATTGGCCTTCTCTGTGTGTAGGAGGCTTTGCCAAATACACCTGGCACTACCTGCCACGTGGGGGAGGGGCAGTGGGGTAGTCGCCCCCTGGGCAGATCCATCTCCAGTCCCCACAAGCAGATGCTGCCCCCCTGCAGCCACCTCCCAGGAGCCAAAGGGGACATGCTCCCTGCTCGGCCACATAAGCTTGTGTGGACACCACAGATAAACACAGACTGCAGGCCACCAGGTCATGCCCAACCAACATCTCACAGCCAGCACAAGTTTTTCCAACCCTCCCTGATGTCCAGATTGTTCCTCATCCTTCCTGGTTGTTCCACAGTACCAATTCTTCTCACTTCTCCCAGGTCTTTACCTCTCATGAGAAGATTCAGTGTCACTGGGTGCCAGGCCCCTGAGGTATCAGCCCTTGGCCACTGCAGAGTCTGGCATCAGACTCCCTGAGTTCAAACCCAAGTACTGCTACCAGTTACTGTCTGTGCGACCTTGGGTGAGTCTTTTCTGTGTCTCAGTTTTCCTCATCTGTAAAACGGAGACAGTAAGATATACAGAAATCGTGTTGTCAGCAGGATTAATAGAATGCAGTTAACAAAGTGTTTGGCCATGCTGGGTGTTCAGTCAATATTAATGGGTCTGTGTTTCAGGCTACATATTCAGGTCTGCACAAATTTTAACTTTTTTTTTAATGTCACACAGTAATGTCTACTTCAAGTGGATAAGTTCCCATGTAATAAAAAAAATTCTCATTTTGGGAAAAGCAGAGCAGACACCCCTGCTTCCTGCCTCAGGTTTCCAGGCAGGGGTTCCAGGTCCCCAGCCCTGAGTCATGGATGGCCCTCAACCCAGCCCCAGAACTCTGGGGTCAGCCCCTCCTCCACTCAACTATTCCCAGAGGACCAGCAGCTCCTCTGGGTACTGAGCCTTTTTAACTATGTTAGTTTGGGAGCAAAGACAGTCACTGGCTTCAGCTCCAAGGTTCCGCCTGTGGCTCCACCCTCCAAGCTTTCCTGGAGCAGCAGAGAGCAGATTCATTCCACTGCAGCTGGTGGGTCCCAGCTGGTCCATAAGGCTAAATCCTGGAATCACAGCCTCAGGGAGCCAGAGTGAGAGAGGTCTTCAGCCAGTGCACTACTGTTAACAAAGCACCATGAACTGAGTGGTTTAAACAACTGAATGGAGACTGGAAACTGGACATCAGGCATTGTCAAAGTTAGTTCCTTCTGAGAGCTGTGAGGAAGACTTTGTTCCAGGTCTCTCTCCTGGCTGCTGGTGGTTTGCTGGCATTCTTTGGTGATCCTTGGCTTGCAGATGAGTCACCACAACATCTGCCTTTATCTTCACATATGATTCTGTGGTGTGTGTGTGTATGTGTGTGTGTGTGTGTGTCTCCAATGTTTCCCTTATTATGAAGACACCTATCCTACTAGATTAGGGCCCACCCTAATGACCTCTTTTAACTTGATTGTTTCTATAAAGATCCTATCTCCATATAAGGTCACATTCTGAGATGAGGAGGGGCTGGACTTCAGCATATGAATTTTAGGGGAACACAATTCAACCCATAACAGCTAGCCACTCCCTTGTCTGTACATGGAGATGCTGATGGCCCAGAGGGAAAGGGTTTGTCACTCTCAGTCAGCAACCTAGTTACAGATGTGAGATTCCAACTCGGGACTCCCCTATCCATGCTATATCTCTGACCCCTTGACAGCCTAGCCTGGGGGAGGTCAGAGAGGCCTAAAGGAAAAGACTTGGCTGTGACTCAATAGGACTGACTGACTGCATCTCTGATGGGTCCCATTCAGACCCAGAGCTGGGCCCACACTCTCCAGCTTCAAGCTGAGTGTTCCTAATGGTCAATCAGGCTGCACCAAAGAGCTTTTTAACAAACATAATTCATCTTATTCTGATGCCAGCAATGGGACTGACTCGCACACAGGGAACGCAGACCCTAAATGCAGCAGTAAAATGATTTTAATGCTCACTGTCAAGTGCCAAAGCTTGGGGCTCCGTCTCCACTGCAGCCCATCTTGACGTGGAAGTTGGGATCCTGAAAGGCAATTTTGCTGATGCTACTGGGAGAAGCATGCAGGTCTGGAAACTCATCCATCATCTTAACACGCTTCGGGATGGACTGGGAAGATAAAGCTTTCATTTTCTCTACCAGGCGGAGCCTCTTCAATTAGGCTCTGAGGGATGCACGGGAGGTGGAAGCAGGGACAGGCACCCTGAGAGTGGAGGAAAGGAGATGGAAATCCCTCATGTGCAGAACAACCTGTGGGGTGAGGGGTGGCTCAGTCCCTCCATTCTATAAAATGAGGAAGCTATAAAATACAGGCATGGTGGCTCATGCCTGTAATCCCTGCTACTTGAGAAGCTGAGGCAGGAGGATCACTTGAGGCCAGGAAATCGAGACTGACCTGGGCAACATAGCAAAACTCCATCTCTATTAAAAAAAATATTTAAAATTGACAAGGCACAGTGGTACTTGGGAGGCTGAAGTGAGAGGATTGCCTGAGTCAGGAGTTCAAAGTTGCAGTGAGTTATTATGGTGCCATCACATGCCAGCCTGGGCAACAGAGTGAGATCCTGTCTCTTAAAAAATAAAATAAGAAAGCACAATATGGAAAACAAAGGGTGGGGTCTGCCCCAGCTCTAGTGGGGAAACTAAAGTAAATTTCAGTGCAGCCTTTCAAAGAGAGAACGGAGGAAATAGGAAATAGCAACATCAGGAAGGTTCCCAGGCCTAGCCCTCCCTCTGCAGCTGGGGCAGAGCAGGACAGCTCGAGGGCATGGACAAGAGGTCATGGAAGCCACCAGAATCAGAGACACACATAGGCTGCCCGTGGGCCTGGAGCAAGCCAGGAAGACTTCCCCAGTGGTAGAGTAAAAAGCAAAGTTTGCCTGAACTTGGACTTGGGGTTCAGTGTTCATACTGCCACTTATGTCTTTATTCTGCTACATTGTCAACTGCCATGACTGGACTCTCTCAGAGTCAATTGATTATTGATCTGTCTGCCAATAAGCCAACTAGGAATTTACTGAGCAGTATCCACTAGGTGCTTAATAGGCCTTGCCCTCTGCCTGTCAGTCAAGAAACATTTATTGAAACGCTCCAGCAATAATAATAACTATCATGATGGTAGCTACTTTTCATTGAGCACTTACTATGCATTCTAAATTCTTTACATGTACCATTCATCATGTCTCTTGCCTGGCTCACCTTTTGTCTTTCCCTGCCTCCTGCTTTGTACTCCAGTAATACCTGTCCACCATGGTGGATCACAACACAGGCCCATGCTGTTTCCCTGTCTGGAGCGCCTTGTTCATTCTTCTTCAATTGACCGTCCATCCTCTTACTCATTCTACAGGTGTCCCCTAGGAAGTCACCTCACTGGGAAGCCCACCTGAGCCCCAGCTTGAGCTCAGAGTCCCTCCCAACTGCACCCAGCTGAAAATGGAAATGGCAGCTTGACATTCCCATGGCTCATTCATGGCAGACATCACTAATGGATCACCACACTGTTTCTGAGAACTTTCCAGGAATTGGCCGGACTGTTGACTGTGAGTGCACACGGGTGATTAAATCAGATCTCCTACTTGCAGAGCTTAGCATTGTTCCTGCCTCATAGGAGCATGTTTAGCACTGTTGTGTCATCATGCCCCAACCCTGCCTGCCCCCCTCCACAGTCCACATTCTGTCACCTTCTTGGTGGGGGGTTGAAGGGGAGAAGGGGTCCAACAGATAAAGCACAGAACAAGAAGAGAGGGGCCCTTTCCAGGGAAGAATGGCACTAATAACAGCAGGGGAATAAATGCACCTATATCGTCTGCCCCCAGTTGGGGATGGAGGTCTGTCTGTGCCTGGTTTAGAACGAGAGGTGGAGCTGGGCTCGGTGGCTCAGCCTGTAATCCCGCGCCTTGGGAGGCCAAAGTGAGTGAATTGCCTGAGCCTGCGGGTTCGCCTGGGCAACTTGGCGAGACTTCATCTCTACAATAAATCAAAAAATTAGCCGGGCGGGGTAGCGCACGCCTGTAGTTCCAGCTACTCAGAAGGCTGAGGCGGAAGGATCGCCGGAGCCCAGCAGGTTGAGGCTGTGGTGGCCGGGAGCAGCCACTGCACTCCAGTCTGGGTGACAGGGTGAGACTCCAACTCCAAAAAAAAAAAAAAAAAAAGGAACGAGAGGTGGGATCTCTTGGAAGGGTGGGAGAGGAGTGCAGGCCGTAGCATGTGGTTGAGTTTTTCTGTTTCCTGAACCTTAATAATAGCTACCACTTACAGATTCCTTATCTACCCAGCACTGCACAAAGTGCTTTACATGCATGCACGTAATCTCTCCATCCTGAAAACCACTTCTTAGAGGTGATATTATCGTTCCCATTTTGCCCATGGGAAAACTGAGACCCTGATGGATTCCTAGTCAGATGTCAGATGTCCCATATCAGCAGCTCACAGAGGGTGGCGCTGGGATTCATTATGGAACTTCTTAAGTCCAATGTTCCCCCCCACACACCCTACCTTCCTGCCCCATGGTTGCTGTCTTTGAAATAAAAACTTGACTGTGTGTGTGTGTGTGTGTGTGTGTGTGTGTGTGTGTGTAGAGGGGAACCCTAAAGGTTTCACAAGGGCATACGTAGATGAGAAATAAAATTACTCTAAAGACAGAACAAATGCAGACACTAAATAGCATCTACCTGCCCAAAGCTTCATTCCTTTTTTCTGCTCAATCTGATTTCCTTCCCCTCCCCCATCCTCGGTCTGATGTCCCCTATGGTTGCCCAGATAAAGGGAGAAAGGGCAGGAGGCTCCCTCATCTCAGGATTCACCCTGTTTTAAGTGACCAGTGACCGGGAGTCTCCTTTTTTCTGAAGACAGAAGCAGTTTCCTTGTGTTCTATGTAAATCAGCTGTTTGTAAATGTGCATCCCTGATGGAGAAGCTGTCAGGTTGGGCGGGGTTGGCTGGGAGGGACAAGGACAATGGATTCTGTGCTGGGGGTCAGGCCTGGGGGGAGGGGACTGTGGGGCTCAGGAGGCTGGAGAGAAGGAGCCAGATGCAGGAGTAGGGAGCAGAGCGGGAGTGATGAAGCCCAGGCCAGAGCCTTGCTGAGATCTGGAGCCTCAGGCGCCAAGGTGGCAGGAGTAGGGAGCCTGTGGTGACAGCTGGGGTGGGGGAGCTCCATGTGCCAGGGTGAGGAGCAGAGGCCTCAGGCTCTGGGGCAGCTGGGGCACCCCCTGGGTGCCAGGAAAAGGCCTCAGGGCAGCCTCAGAGTTGCGGCATTGGAACTTGTCCGGGAAGACTCCTGCAGCAGGGTCTGTGTGCTACCCGCAGGGCTGTGAGTGACCGAGTTGCCCTGTATGGTCACATCACAGGAAGTGGCCTGCTTAGGTCCCACAAAACATAAGTAAGGCTCAGCACAGCTCCTGAGAATAGATAATGATGCTCAATAAATGGTAGTGTTGATCTTTGACTTTAATTGCAATTAAAAATAAGACTGTTTCAGTTAACTTAAGCAGAAAGGAGGGATTTATTACAAGGTCCTGGGTGTCTCCTGGATCCCAAAGGGGGATGGAGCCAGCACATGCTTCTCCATCCCTTGCAGGGCATCTTCAGTCTCTTTTCTCTGCACACCAGCTCCTTCTGCTACTTTGGCACAAAGTGAAGGTGCCACCCCACAGCCCCTGAATTCACAGACCTGAATTTCTGCCCCCTGGGGAGCCTCACCAGTTCTCAAGCCTGATTCCTAATATCCTGGGGAGAAAATCTCATTGGGCCAGCTTGGACCCGGGATCCTCTCTAGTGTAATCAGCAGAATGGTGTCATAGTCATTCATTTACTTACGCATTTATTCAACAAAGCCTCATGGAGCACCTACTATGCCAAATCTGTTATAGGTGAGGGTTGGTGGGACAGGTAACAGAAAAAGCTTCTGCCCTCATGGGGCTTACATTCTAATTCAGGGAAGACAGGCAAGAAATAGTTGACGAGATGTGCAGGATATTAAGACAACGATATCACAGGGCAAAGGGAAGGAGAGTGCTGGGCAGGGAAGGGAATAAATTACTCTTTTATATAAGATGGACACCGAAGGCCTCATCGATAAAGTGACATTTGACAAGAGACTCAAAGAAAATTAAGGATATAGGCAGTCAGAAATGTGAGGAAGAAGGCCGGGCACAGTGGCTCACCTATGTAATCCCAGCACTTTGGGAGGCTGAAGCGAGAGGATTGCCTGAGCCCAGGGGTTCAAGATCAGTCTGGGCAACATAGTGAGATCTTTTCTCTACAATAAATCAAAAAATTAGCCAGGCATGGTGGCATGGGCCTGTAGGTCCAGCTACTTAGAAGGCTGAGGAGGAAGGATCACCAGAGCCCAGCAGGTCAAGGATGTGGTAGCAGTGATTGTGCCACTGCACTCCAGCCTGGAAAACAGAGTGAGACTTCAACTCAAAAAAAAAAGAAAGAAAGAAAGAAAAGAAATGTGAGGAGGGGCACTTCATGCAGAATAAAGCAGGTGTCAGGGCACTGGGGTGGGAGGCGTGTGATGGGCTGAGGACAGGCAAGACATTCAGTGCTGCTGGAGTAAACTAACTATGGCAGGAGAGGAGAACAGGTCAGAGAAAGGATGAGCCCTGGATGGGGCAGGGTCTGCGGGCCACTGAGAAGTGAGGCACTGCGGGAGTTCTGAGCCAGGGGATGGCATCATCTGACTTGGGTTCCACTGGGTGTCTCAGAACCTCCTACACACAGTCTCAAATCCTCTGGGCCTCACCATCACTAGCACCCTTGACCCCTTGTTTTGCCCCAACTGCTGTCCTGCGGACTGACTCTCCCAGTCACAGTTGCAGAGACCTTGCAATTCTGTAGCCTGAGACCACCTCCAGGGCCTCTGGAGCCTGTCCCTACTTCTGTACCCAGAATAAAACATCACACTGAAAGACTTCTGATTTCTTCAGGGTGACCCAGAAGTACAGAAGTTGATGCTCTATGGAGCAAACTTTTTATAGGTGATGGGAGGAAATCTGAAGATAATTTCCCTCTACAATGCGCCCGCGCCACCAGTCTATTCAGGTACAGCATGGCCTGGTCAGGTCTTGTTCGTAAGAAGATATGGTGGAGACCAAGTGGTCAGTTATTCTTGTTACAAATGTGTGTATTGACAAAGCTGAGTGTTATATTCCCTTATATTTGCTTTCCCTCTCTCCCTGCCACACTCCCCACTGACCTCACTCTTATCACCCTGGGATTGTACTACCCATTAATTAATGTGACCATATAAGTTTTTGCCTCAGCTCTGTTTTCTACCAGGACTACAGTAGTTGATACTAGGCATGGCAGTAGAAAAGCAGACCCCCAGGATGGGATTTGGGAGTTGGATTGCCCGCACACCACCATCTGAAGACAGCAGGGACCCCTTTGGTGACCTCTGGTCTGCAGGGCTTTACAAATGCTAAACTTGAACCATGTGGTTAATGAGATGAGGTTCAGGAGGAAGGGTGAAGCTGTCAAGAGACTTGAGTGCTTGATCCATTCAGAGGAAATTATCATTATAAGAACCATGGTGAGGGTTGGCTGCTTTTGATAGCCGTGGACGGCTTGCAAAAATAAAAGGGTGGGCCCAGGGAAGCTAGCTGCCAACTTCAGGCACACTTTGGAAGCCAGAGGGCCACATGGCATCTCTAAAGGAGACTTACTTCCCGCTGCCACAAGGTAGACCATGCTGAAAATTGGGCTGAGGATTTGATTATTATGGGGGAGAGCTGCGAAGGAGATGAATGCATAGTGGCACCGGTGACCTTAAAGTCTGTGACAGGTAAAGCATGGGACCCTGACATAATGGATGAGGATATTTGCGTAGACAAGCCTGAAAATCTTGAACCTCAAATTCCTCTTGAGCTCTCCATGGCAGAAGCAGCAGCCCCTCCCCTTTGCCAGTAGAGAGCAGCTTCCTCTCACCAGGAGACCATGCAGTGACACACCCAAAGCCCAGCAAGCTGGAACAGTAAGGAGGTGTTCAGGATACTTGGGATTGGGGAGGGGATACAATCATTGTTAATGATGCACACTGATGCGTGACCTTGAGAGTGAAAGGTAGGAGGAATGATGAAAGGGAGGTGGAATGAATGAGGTCAGGGAAGTGAGAAGCAAGGCTCTGAGAAGGATCGTGTCTATGTAGATAGAAAACACCAGGAATTATGACAGGACAGCGTCGGAGAAAACAGCATCTAGGATTTTAAAATATTTATGTACCAGTAGAGGGGAGTGAGCAGGGGGGTCTGTAGATGGCTGCAACAAGGAGTCTCAAAGGGGTGTGATCTGATGACACAACTTCAAAGCATCAATTTTGGGGGGATGCATAGGAGGGAAGGATCTGAAAGTGGAGGAGCAAGGAGGACTCCTTACCCACCTACCAAGCCCCGTGGTTCAAGGGCTTCAGAAACAAGAATGGATACCACTTGGGAGGGCTTCAGGTGGAGCAGCATCCTCAGAGGGGGGTAGGTTTCCACCAGAGTAAGAAGGAGAAGGGAAACATTCAGAGACAAGGGCGATGCTGTAGGATAATTTGCTGATGGTTAATAGAAAGCACAGTGGGGGCAGGTGTTGTAGTTCATGCTGGTAATCACAGCACTTTGGGAGGCTA
Organism: Tarsius wallacei; assembly: GCA_963574415.1. Taxonomy (NCBI): domain Eukaryota; kingdom Metazoa; phylum Chordata; class Mammalia; order Primates; family Tarsiidae; genus Tarsius; species Tarsius wallacei. The sequence continues at coordinate 2,925 of CAUYQG010064526.1, read as the reverse complement.
AGGCAGGAGGATTGTTTGAGCCCAGGAGTTTGAGACCAGCCAGGCAATATAGTGAGATCTTGTTTCTACAAAAAATCCACAAATATAAGAAAATTTAGCTGGATGTGGTGTCATGTGCCTATAGTCTCAGCTACTCAGCAGACTGAGGCAGGAGGATCACTTGAGCACTGGATGTCGAGGCTGTAATGAGTGATGATCGTGCCACCTGGGCAACAGAGTGAGACCCTGTCTCAAAAAAAGGAAGGAAGGAAGGGAGGAAGGGAGGAAGGGAGGGAGGGAGGGAGGGAGGGAGGATCATAGAAGGATTTCAGGAGAGAAGAGAGTTGGGATCATATTAGGAAACACAGAGCCAAGTAAAGATTAGAGAGCAGGGGATGAGGGATAAACTGGGAGTTTGGGGATTTTGTGGTGAGTAACATTAAAAGGATAAAGGGTGTAATGAGATTTGTCTGGACAGCCTTCAAAGCAGATGGTTGCAGTGGGGATCTAAGAGCTGGGAAGAGAAAGGGGAAGGGGCCCTTCCGGAATACAGAGCTCTCGGGTTCCTTCTCTACTCTTACCTACAGACCTGGCTGCTGGGCCCAAACCTGAGGATCAGAGGGAAGAGGGAAGATCCTGGAGATAGTGTGGGTAGTCCTGAGAAGGACAGACACCCCAAAAGGTGACACCTGAGTCTAGGTCCTCACTCTGCCTTAGCTGGGTGATTTTGGACAAGTCTCCAAACCCCTCTGAGCCTGTTTCCTCATCTACAAAATGAGAGGTCATACTTACCTCATGGGATTATTATGAGGAGCCTATGAGGTGGGGCATGAGGAGTGCTGAGCATAGACCCCAGTTTATTCCAAGCCCTTGGGAAGAGGTAGCTATTTATTTAAAGGAACTGTGCACTTGAACCTTGATTGCAAATCTCATAACGTCTCCCCAGTTCTGACCCCTCTTTCCTCAACAGCATCTGATGGGGTTCTTTGGACTCTGAAGGTATATGCTATGCCTCTCTAGAGGTGGGCCCCTGCACTGTAGGGGAAAGAATCTAAGACACCTTGCTTCCAATGTTTACTGGGCATGTCGCTTGGCCCCTCTGAGCCCATTTGCCTTGCATCCATAAAATTAATGTCCAGATCTATTTGTTAAAGAGCTGTGGGACTTGATGTGATAATGTATATGAGAGCTCCCAGTGGCTGGCAGAGACAGGACTCAAAACATGTATTTCTTCTCGAGGGTAATCCCCAACCTGCTCAGTATTCATTCCCTCATTCATTGATTCGTTCATCTCTCAGTCATTCATTAAGCTTACAAGCATTTGTTACACATCTATTTTGTACCAAACAATACTGTGGGGAATACACAAATGAGTGAGACACAGTCCTGCCTTCAGGGAGTTCAGTATCTCCAAGGGGAAGTTAAACATGTCCATCCATGACTATAGAATGAGGCAAACAAAAAATACCAACTGGATCTGTAGGAACTTTAGGAAGCATCAGCAAATACTCCATTTTTTATTCCATAAAACACTTTGGCAGTCTGGGGAAGCCTGTGGATCCTTCTTAGTACAATGCCTTAAAATAAATAAAATCCATAGAAAATAAAATTCATAGGGTTACAAGCAGAACTAACTGTTTTGAAATCAAAATATCAAAGTACTAAAAATCAAACCTGTAAAATAGAAATATAATAGCTTCTTTATTAATGTATTAAATAGCAAGACCTAGTGATAGTCTTAAAACAACTATAATTTCTAGATAGTATAAATTATATTTCAAGATATTTGTAGCAACTATACTCACTGTGATTTCTATTGGTGACAAGGTTCTGTCACTACTGACTCTACTACAGTTTGCTGCCTATATTCATAATGCTACATTCTAGTTAGAGGTTGGTGAAAATAAAGATGAACAGTAGTTCTCCCTTATCCACAGAGGATACGTTCCAAGACCTCCAGTGGATGCCTGAAAATCACAGATAGTATTGAACCACATGTGTACTATTTCTCCCTATCTATGCTTATCTATGGTAAAGTTTAGTTCATACATTAGGCACAGTAAGGAATCAACAACAAGGACTAATAATAGAATAAAGCAACCATAACAATGTGCCAGTATCACTGCTCTTGTGCTTTGGGGCCATTATGAAGTAAAATAATGAACACAAATACTGCAATACTACAACTGATCTAGCTAAGTGACTAACAAGCAGGCAGTATCTACAGCATGAGCACGCCAGACAAAGGGATGATACTTGTCCACTGCGGGACAGAGCAAGATGATGTGAGATTTCATCACACCTCTCAGAATGGTGTCCAATTTAAAACTTACAAATGGTTTATTTCTGGAATGTTCCATTTAATATTTTTGGACTGCTGTTGATCTCAGGCAACTGAAACTTAGGAGAAGAGGGGACTATTGTAATAATTTTCCCCATTCCCACTCACAAGCCCCTTGGATTTATCCCTGGACACTTGGAAGTCCATGGATCCCAGTTTAAGAAGCTCTGCTGGGCAACCTCTTTGGGTCCCCTCCCACTGTGGGGGTTTTTCTGTCCTCTCAATAAATCCTGCTTTCTAAAAAAAAGAAGAAGAAGAAGAAGAAAAAGCCCTGCCACAGAGTGGAATATTACACAGTTGTCAAAAACCTGAACTAGCCGGGCTCGGTGGCTCAGCCTGTAATCCCACGCCTGGGGGGGCTGAGGTGAGTGGATTGCCTGAGCCCGCGGGTTCGAGACCCGCCTGGGCAGGCGAGACCTCATCTCTACAATAAATCAAAAAATTAGCCGGGCGTGGTAGCGTGCGCCTGTAGTTCCAGCTACTTGGAAGGCTGAGGCGGAAGGATCGCCAGAACCCAGCAGGTCGAGGCTGCGGTGGCCGGGAGTGGCCCCACTGCACTCCAGTCTGGGCAACAGAGTGAGACTCCAACTCAAAAAAAAAAAAAC
>CAUYQG010064520.1:0-10518 GCA_963574415.1 Tarsius wallacei | reverse complement strand
CACGCCCGGCTAATTTTTTTGATTTACTGTAGAGATGAGGTTTCGCCTGCCCAGGCGGGTCTCGAACCCGCGGGCTCAGGCAATCCACTCACCTCAGCCTCCCAAGGCGCGGGATTACAGGCTGAGCCACCGAGCCCGGCTAAGCCCTGGACTTTCATTCTCAGTTCTGCCTATCACGAAGTCTGTTTCTTCATCTACCTAATAGCAATAGTAAACAGGACTAATGCTTATTTTTATTTAATTATTATTATTATTATTATTTTGAGTAGGAGTCTCACTCTGTCACCCAGGCTAGAGCACAGTGGCATGCTCACGACCACACAGCCTCAACCAGCTGGGCTCAGGTGATCCTTCTTCCTCAGCCTTCCAAGTAGCTGGATCCACAGGCACGTGCCACCACACCCAGCTAATTAAAAAAAAACTTATTGTAGAGACTAGGTCTCACCACATTGCCCAGGCTGGTCTCAAACCCCTGGATTCAGGCAGTCCTCTGGCCTGCGCCTCCCAAAGTGCTGGGATTACGGACATGAGCCACTGCATCTGGCTGTTTTTATTTTTAGTTTGAGTCAGAGTCTCACTCTGTCACCCAGGCTGGAGTGCAGTGGCATGATCACGGCTCTCCATAGCCTCAATTCCCTGGGCTCAGCTTCCCAAGTAGCTGGCACTACAGACATGTGCCACCACCATTGACTAATTTTAAAAATTTTTTTGTAGAGATGAGGTCTTGCTATGTTGCCCAGGCTGGTCTTGAACTTCCGCCCCGGCCTCCCAAAGTGCTGGGATTACAGGCATGAGCTACAGCGCCTGGCCTAAAGTTAGTTGTTTAATTAACAAATTATTTTTCTTTTGTGACTTAATACTTTCAGCTATTTACTGTAGTAACTCATTACTCAGATATATAATTTTTTCTTGAAGGAAAAAAGGCATAGCAGAAAAAAAGAAAACAAGGTCAAGCATTTTATGTATATGTCTGATGGAGCACCCGGCATCATATAAAACCTTTGGCATTGTGTCAGCATGTGCAACCATTGTTACTTTTTGTTACTGTATCATAATAATACTTAGTTGTATCAGCTTGATTAAATGGACTCTTCTGTGTTTGCTAGCAGCATGGCTGTATAAAGTGCTTTAAACTTTTATCAGGAGACCTAGCTTTTAATTCAGATTATTTACTGGCCAGGAAACCAAGACCAAATATGTATACTTTAAAAACAGCTAACTGCCGGGCTTGGTGGCTCAGCCTGTAATCCCTCGCTTGGGGAGGCTGAGGTGAGTGGATTGCCTGAGCCCATGGGTTCAAGACCCGCCTGGGCAACTTGGTGAGACCTCATCTCTACAATAAATCAAAAGTTAGCTGGGCGTGGTAACGCGCACCTGTAGTTCCAGCTACTTGGAAGGCTGAGGCGCAAGGATCACCGGAGCCCAGCAGGTCGAGGCTGCGGTGACCGGGAGCGGCCACTGCACTCCAGTCTGGGCGACAGAGTGAGACTCCAACTCAAAAAAAAAAAAAGAATAGGTATGTGTGTATTTATGTGTGTATTTATTTATTTTATTTATTTATTTTTTTTACGTTTCTAATCATATGTTGCTCCTATTAATACATCCCTGGAGCTGTAACAGGCTTCAAAAGGTCAGGTCTGGGAAGATTTCCAGCAAGAAATGAAGGTGCTGTGAAATGGCTTCTTGGAAAACTGAGGACTATTTTGACTTGATTTACCAGACATGTCATGATGAAATGATGCTTCTTGCCAATGGAATCCTATTATTTTAACCCCTAAATTGAATACCCACACCTTGTATCATCATTTTTGGAGCTATTTGGTACTCAGTCATGTAGTCAGAATCAAGAGCTAATGGATGCAGTTGTAAGCGTTCATAAACAAGTAAAATCATAATACCATAATCAAAAATCATGATATTTGCTGATGAATTGGCCACTTGTGACTCTAATCTAGCTTTTTCCCAGAGTCTCTTCTTTCTCACTTGAATTATTCAGTCAAAATAGGCTAGATGCTCAGGAAAAGTAAAGGCAGTGGTCAAGGAACAATGGTTTAGGGGCTGCAATAGAGAAAGACAAACAAGAACATGCCACTCTCTCTGGATTCTGAGATTCGGGGTGTGGGTGGAGAGAGCGGTCACTATCTTTTACACAGGACTTCATATGATTAGAAATGTACATTATAAAAAGTTCTGGAGTTTACTTGTAGTCTCAAGTGCCACTGGCCTGTATACACAGGAAATAGAAGTCTACTGCCTTCTTTTTTTAAATGTCCTTGCTTATTGAATAGGTAAATTATGGGTGCCATACAGTTTAAAATTTTTAAATTATTAATAAGGCTGAAAAATATTTGTTCACATTGTATAACGTGAACGGGAGACTAAACTAAGATGAAGAGAAAGAGAGAATATTCCAGGAAAAGGTTAAGATGCAGTGAGTACGCTCACCGTGGAAAGGGGACCAGACAGATAAGTAGACTGTTGGGAGGAGAGCAGGAAGAGGGGAGAAGGCAAATGGATTTGCAGAGGGGAGCTTGGCTGCAGGCAGGACCACAAGCTTCTCTGGAGGTGAGAATAAAGGAAGGGAAGAATAGCCAGGCACAATGGCATAAGCTCGTAGTCCCAGCTACTCAGGAGGATTATTTGAGTTTAGGATTACTTGCTGGGCAATATAGCAAGACCCTGTCTCTTCCAAAAAAAAAAAGAAAAGCAAAAAAAGAAGAAAGGATATTCAAATCCACTTACAACAGTCATTTAGAGCCTATCTTGTATTAGACCACGGTAAGAGGCTTATATAAATGTGTTCTCTGTTGTTGTTTTTAATTTCTTAATTGACAAGTAATTATAGATATTTACAGAATGCAATGTGATGTTTTGATATATATACACAATATGGAATGATTAAATCAAGTCAATTAACATGGCCATTACCTCATATATTTTTTGGTGGTGGGAACATTAAAAATCTACTCTCTTAGCAATTTTGAAGTATACCATACATTATTATTAACTCCAGTCACCATGCTGTGCAATAGATCTCAAAACGTGTTCCTCCTGTCTAACCAAAACTTTGTACCCTTTGCCCAACATGAAAATGTGGAATGCTTCATGTATTTACGTTTTATCCTTACGCAGGAGCCTAATCTTCTCTGTATCATTCCATTTTTAGTATATATACTGCCTATGTAAGCACAAGATGTGGTATTCCTGACTTTTAGGCATTTTCTAAAATAGTACATTTTTATAAAATCTCTCCGCCTTGGGAAAAATAAATCCATCTTTGCCAGAACAAAGAAAGCCAGTAAAACAAGTAATTCGTTGGGAGTGTAATTTATAAACATTTAGCATTGTTTTGAACATGAGGAAAAAAAGAAAAGCTTTTTATCTAATGGTCTTTCATAATCTCGAGAAAGAATTCATCTGCCATTTATTTTCAGGGAAACTCGGTGCTTCTTGGAAGAAGCCCAGAGGATCCTGCTGGTATATCAAGACCCATGCAGGAAAAAAAATTACCCATTCCACAATAACATGGCATGTAACACAAAGACAGTGGTGCTCCTCCAGCAGGGAGAAGGCCCCCTCAATACAGGGACTCCTGCCGCCTGACTTAATTACAGCACAGCAAGGGAGTCCACTACAAAGTCGGTGGCAATGGAACAGAGGACGGCAGAGATCCATCTTAGGTGCAGGGGCAGATGGTTCTGCTCCTTCTCAGTTGGTGTAAGACCTTCTAGAAAACTCTGAAAATGGATACATGCCAACAAGTTTCCCGCTACCAGGATTTTTAAAAAGCTCTGTGCCCACCATATGCTAGTGTAAAAGTTACCCTGATTTCGAAGTCACTCGGCAAGTATTGACTGATCCTTGATGATGTATGTGTAAGGGATAAGGAAAAGGTCCAAAGCAGCTTAGCATCTAGTTTTAGGCACAGGGATTAAACTCTGATTTAATTTAAGAACTTCTGACTTTTTCCTCCTGCTGTACACACACACACACACACACACACACACACACACACAAATTAGAGGAGGGGTCACAAAAGCACTGCCTTGAGAATTCCCAGACAATAACAAACACAAATTTACAGAAACAGGGCAAGTCCATGTAAAAAACCTTCCTTATACACAGGGATGGTGCACTGAAACCTTTTCAGCAGCAAAGGTCACTGGAAGTTGTTAAAGCAGTCACCATAGCAACCAAATTGACTAGGGCACAACCCAGATCATTAGCCTCCCAAATTAAGAAGTTGTAACAGTTGATAAATAATAGCACTGAGTAAATTCTATCTATATAATTTTTTAAAGAAAATGGAAATTCAACTATAATACAGACTTATAAAGAAAGACCACGCTATTACTCTCATATAGTTTTTTTTGTTTGTTTCTTTTGAGTTGGATTCTCACTCTGTCACCCAGGCTGGAGTGCAGTGGCACACTCATGGCCACCCAGTGTCGATCTGCTGGGCCGGTGATCTTTCCACTTCAGCCTTTCAAGTAGCCGGAATTACAGGTGTGCACTACCATGCCCGGTTAATTTTTGATTTATTGTAGAGACGAGGTCTCGTCAAGTTGCCGGGTTGGGTCTCGAACCCAAGGGCTCAGGCAATCCACTCACTTCGGCCTCCCAAAGTGCTGGGATTACAGGCTGAGCCACCGAGCCTGGCCCACTGTCACATAGGTTTATGAAATGAATATACATGCTGCTTTTCTGCATGCAAATTCTACCTCTTGGTCACTTTACAGGATATAAGTTAATCCTCCTGAGGACTTTTTATTTTCTAAGCAGACTTTATTTGATTGTATGTTTATCAAAGAACCATGTCTTCAAACAAAAAATGGAATGTTGGGTTTACTTTCTTCGGATGAATAAGATGTTACTAATATCTCCTCATTCTCACAGTGTTCCTATAACATACTTAAGTTTTGGCATTTAAAAATGCAGAGCTTAAAAAAGAAAACAGACAATAACCACATCAACAGTATGGTATATACCAGAGGAAACGTGGTGACTTCAATTCTGTGATTGGAAACTTGACATTTTTCAGTGGCTTGAAATCTTACATGCTTGCATGACCTGGAAGGGAAAACACCTTGGAGAACTTTGCATTATTTACCATCTAATTCTGTGCAAAGCTTTTAGATTCAGTCATCTGTTAACCCTTTGTTAACCCATGGAATTTCAGAACCATGGTTTTCTGTTTTGCATCTTTCTCTTGGCTGAGTGGTTGCCTTTTCTGAGCCCTGGCTTTCCTTCTGTGAACATAAGGTGCTCCATCTGCTGAATTTTTTTTTTTTTTTTGAGTTGGCGTCTCACTCTGTCATCCAGGCTGGAGTGCAGTGGCACGTTCACAGCCCTCGCAGCCTCCACCTGCTGGACTCAAGTGATCCTTTTGCTTCAGCCTTCCAAGTAGCTGGAACTACAGGTATGCACCACCACGTCCGGCTAATTTTTTGATTTGTTGTAGAGACAAGGTCTCGTCAAATTGCCCAGGCTGGTCTTGAACTTCTGGGCTCAGGCAATCCTCTCACCTCTGTCTCCCCAAGTGCTGGGATTACAGGAGTGAGCCACCATGCCCGGCCTTGTTTAAAAGTGAAGATTTATAATTCAAATAGGACAGTGTTTCAGTGTACTCCTGTTTTATAAAATACTGACTTAAAATTAAGAAAGTGGAATTATTCAAAGCCTTTATAGCTTATTCAGAAATTATATTTTGGATTTATTTTATTTTTTATTTTTATTTTATTTATTTATTTTTGAGTTGGAGTCTCACTGACACCCAGACTGGAGTGCAGTGGCTGCTACTGGCCACCGCAGCCTCGACCTGCTGGGCTCCAGCGATCCTTCCACCTCAGCCTTCCAAGTAGCTGGAACTACAGGCGCACGCTACCACGCCTGGCTGATTTTTGATTTATTGTAGAGATGAGGTCTTGCCAAGTTGCCCAGGTGGGTCTCGAACCTGCAGGCTAAGGCGATCCACTCACCTCGGCCTCCCAAAGCACGGGATTACAGGCTGAGCCACCGAGCCTGGCCTGGATTTATTTTTATCCAAATGCCTGCCTTTAACCAATTTGTTGGGTGTTATTAAGCTAAGAGTGTATGAAAAATATGGCAAAAACAAAATTCTGTATTTCTTTTTTTTTTTTTTGAGTTGGGGTCTCAGTCTGTCACCCAGGCTGGAGTGCAGTGACATATGATCATGGCTTACCACAGCTTCGACTTCCTGGGCTCAGGTGATCCTTCTGCCTCAGCCTTCTGAGTAGCTGGGACTATAGGTGTGCACCACCATGTCTGGCTAGTTTTTTTATTGTTTTGTAGAAATGAAGTCTTACTGTGTTGCCCTGGCTGGTCTCCCAACTGCTGGCCTCAAGTGATCCTCCTGTCTTGGCCTCCTTAAGTGCTGAAATTACAGACGTGAATACTGTGCCTGGCCAAAGTTCTGTATTTATAATGTTCCATAAGAAATCTGATTTAGAGACCCCTCCTTTCGACACACTTTTGGAATAGCACTGACCACAGAATCCTGTACACCTTTTTAACTTTCTCATTTCTTGTAAGCTGCTTGAGTCAGTGATTCTTGTCTCATTTGTTTTTCTCTCTCCCCAGGGTACATAGTAGGTGATCAACAAGTGTTTGTTGACCGTGTGAACTAAATCATAGTTTTATTAAGTTAGATTAATTAATTTATTTAACAAATCCTGCCTCCGCTTTATTTGTACAAATAGCACAGGAGGTCACCAGCCCCACCTCCACACAGACAACATGCTAGGGGGTCACACGTTTATGGCATGACTGTAGTGTGCTTTTTTAAATAGAAAAACAACAGCCATCTCTTTACATATGACTCTTGCAGCATTCTTACAAAGCTATCTCCACCATATTTGAGGGCTTTATTAATTTTTTAAGCTTTAAAAAATACGGCATTGGGTGATCGTTGCTGCTGCGACTGAATTGGGAAAAAAAAAAAGCCATCAAGATTACCCTCTCATAAAGCCCCTGAAATATAGACAGCCTTTCTTATTTTTTTTCATCAATTGATAACTGTCTAATGCTGCTGGAGCTTTACCTTCCAGGGATTTTGTATGTTGTTGGAACCATCCTTTGTTGATTTTGTGAAACCTTGCATGCAGCGTAATTTGAAATTTCATTGTGCACTCAATTTCCATTGCCTTTCCTGTGTCCACAGCAGCATTGCACCGGGCTTAACTATGGAGAAAACGGATTCTACAGGCTGTTAAATAGTTCTCTCTATTCCATCCATTCCCCTTACCCTGCTTTGTCTTCATAGCGTTTGTTACCTCCTGATTATATTTTTTGTTTGTCCTTTGTCTGTCTCCTTCTATTTTGTTACCAGAATATCTAGTTTTATGTATTGGTATAACCTTTTAAAAATAATCTTAAACTGTGAAATTTATATACAGAGAAAAAGCGCACAACTGTGAATGCACAGTTCAACAAATGATATTGGTTGGGCACAGTGGTGCATGCCTGTAATCCCAGCACTTTGGGAGGCCAAAGCGAGAGGATTGCCTGAGCCCAGGGGTTCAAGACCAGTCTGGGCAACATGGCAAGCCCTCATCTCTACAATAAATCAAAAAATTAGGCGTGTGCCTGTAGTTCCAGCTACTTGGAAGACTGAAGGTCAAGGCTGCGGTGGGTGTGAGCATGCGTGCCACTGCACTCCAGCCTGGACAACAGAGTAAGAGTCCAACTCAAAAAAAAAAAAAAAAAAGATATTGAGCCTTTGTACATGGAGCCACCACCCAGGTGAAGGAACTAGAACATTACAAGAACCCAGTATCTCTCTTTTGCCTTTCTCCATTGCAACTGTTTCTGTTTAGACAACTATTGTCCACGATTTTGTCATTTTAATTTTCTTGATTATCTCCAGTAGTTTTACCACTCACAGCTTACTTTTTGTCTTTCTTTTTTAAGTGGGGTGTCCCTCAAAGTGAGTGAGTGTAGTAGCATGATCACGACGATCACGGCTCACAGCAGCCTCGGCTTCTTAGACTCAGGTGATCCTTCCACCTCAGCCTCCTGAGTAGTTGGGACTACAGGTGCACACTATCATGCCTGGCTAATTTTCATGTTTTTTTTTTTTTTTTTGTAGAGACAAGGTCTTACTTTGCTGCCTAGGCTGGTCTTGAACTCTGGGGTTCAAGTAATCCACCCTCCTCCACCTCGGGTGGAAATTACAGGTGTGATCCACCGCACCTGGCACTTTTTGTCTGATTTTGAAATTTACGTGAATGAAATAATATTGTATATATTCTTTCATTTAACATTTTTTTGTGTGAGTATCTCACACAAAAAAATGTGTGATTATTGTATGCAGCAGTAGTCATTTTGTTACTACTGTATAATAGCAAATCCCATTGTACGATTGTACCATGATTCATTTATCCATTTTTTGGATTGATGGGCTTTTGGCTTGCTTCCATTGTGCTGTTGTGAACAATGCTGCTGTGAACGTTTTGCACATATAACCTGGCGAACATGTTTATGAATTTCTCTGAGTGTAATCACAGTGGCGTAGTATATGCCTACCTTCAACCTTAGTGTGTTTTCCAAAGTGATCATACCAATTTATACAACTACCTGCAGTGCCTGAGAATTCTCTATTCTCTCCATCATTGGATATTGTCAGATTTTAAAGTTTCACTGATCTGGTTGGTGGATGAATATAGTTTGCACTTCTCTGATTACTAATGAGGGCGAGCGACTTTTCATGTTTATTTGGATTTCCTGATTTATGAAATGCCCATTTAAGATTTAGCCGTTTCAAATGTTAGGTTACCTGTCTTTTTAAAAATTGAGTTTTTAATTATAGGTTTTTAATCATAATTATAAGTTTTTAATTATATGAGTTCTTCATGCATATGCTGGACCCTAGTCCTTTATTATTTGTGTGTGTTGCAAATATCTTTGCCTATACAGTTTGCTCTTTTTGTGGTATCTTTGGATAAAATTTCCAATTTTAATATAGTTAATGTAATTGAATGTATTAATTTCCTCTTTGTGGTTCGTGTAGTTTTGTGTCTTCCTTAAGAAATTCTGCCGGGCTTGGTGGCTCAGCCTGTAATCCCAGCGCTTTGGGAGGCCGAGGTGAGTGGATTGCCTGAGCCCGTGGGTTCGAGACCCGCCTGGGCAACTTGGCGAGACCTCATCTCTACAATAAATCAAAAACTAGCCGGGTGTGGTAGCATGCGCCTGTAGTTCCAGTACTTGGAAGGCTGAGGCGGAAGGATCGCCGGAGCCCAGCAGGTCGGGGCTGCTGTGGCCGGGAGCGGCCACTGCACTCCAGTCTGGGTGACAGAGTGATACTCCAACTCAAAAAAAAAAAAAAAAAAAAAAGAAATTCTTCCCTGCTCTGAGGTCTTATATGTAAAGATATGTATAAGGGTAGGGGTGATGGAAAGGGTAGAGAAGGAAGACAGAAGTAGTCTTTCATAGTTACTTCTTTTTTTAAAATTAGAGTCTTCCAGGCTGAACTGTGTCGCCCAGGGTGGAGTGCAGTGTAACTCTCATGGCCACTGCAGCCTTGATCTGCTGGGCTCAGGTGATCCTTCTGCCTCAGCCTTCCAGGAAAATAGCTGGAACTACAGGCATGCGCCACCACATCCAGCTAATTTTTTTATTTATTGAAGTCTCGCCAAGTTGCCCGGTCTGGTCTCGAACCCGTGGGCTCAGGTAATCCTCTCTTCTTGGCCTCCCAAAATGCTGGGATTATAGGCATGAGCCACCATGCTTGGCCTCATAGTTACTTCTTTAATCCTTCATAGCTTTATTTTTTTTCCTTAAAAATGTTTTTTTCTTATTTGGCCACACCTCATTTTGTGTCATAGAATGAGTGTTCCTCTCATTCTTAATAACTTTATTTATTTATTTTGAGACCCAGGTTGGAGTCGCATAATCCCTGTTCACTGCAGCCTCGACCTCCTGGTCTCAAGTGATCCTCCTGCCTCAACCTCCCAAGTAGCTGAAACTACAGGCATGTGCCACCCACGCCTGGCTAATTTTTTTTTTTTTGTAAACGTAAGGGCTCACTATGTTGCTTAGGCTGGTCTTGAACTCCTGGGCTTAAGCCGTCCTCCTGTGTCAGCCTTTCAAAGTGCTGGGATTACAGACATGAGCCACCATGCCCAGCCAATCATAACTTTAAATGTAAATAGTTGTGACCATCTTTAAATCTACAGTAATGAAATTGCATATATAGAGGCTTGAGTTCATAAATTATTCTTCCCAAGGTGAATAATAGCGTATCTCAATAGGACAGTGGCTTTTTTTTTTGCTAGCAAAATCTAAGATGTCTCCCTTCCCACCCCTGGAAAATGTTTTTGCTTAAGTAATGAGTGTGCAAAAAGCATAAATTCATGGGTGTAGGTGTGGATACCAAACATTATGGCTTACACCAGCAAAACATACCTTCTTTTTTTTTTTTTTTTTTTTTTTTTTAGTTTGAGTAACACAAGGTTGCCCACACTGGAGTGCCGTGACAAGAGCCCGGCCCCCCCAGCACCC
>CAUYQG010064519.1:0-13316 GCA_963574415.1 Tarsius wallacei | reverse complement strand
CTGAGGATGGGTCTCAAGGCTCATATTAATTACGTAACCCTGGACATTAACATGACATGCCTGGAATATGCTGTTTCCAAGTCCTACCCATCCTTTAGGGCAATGAATGTCAGTCACGGCTACAAACTGGAACCACCTGGGAATTACCTCAAAACGGCTGATCCCTGTGTCACACCCCACAGGCTTGTCTTGGGTATGGTCTTTAAACACTCTCCATACAGTTGTAAACCAGAACCAAGGTCAAGAATCTCTGACTTAGGGTCTATTCCATTGTCCCACCTCCTCCATGAAGCCTTCCCCCACTGCATGCATATTTGTATTGCTGTTCTATTTGGTACCTGAGATCCACAATGCCTGTAATATACTTTGAAATAATTCGGGGTGCTCAGTAACTTTGAGCTTCAATTCCAGGGGTGGCCAGGCAATGTGCGCTCAAGAATTTCCATTACAGGATAATCAGCTTGTATCAGGAAAGGCCACACTCTAGATAGAGCCCCTATCGGTCCTTGTGCTATTGCATCTCAATCGATTGCCACAGTAAAAATGTGCACCCCTATGGACATGTGTTTTTTAATTTTGGAATTGCAGGGTACACGTGAGGATTGCCATGCAAATACGTTGTGTGCAGGTGAGATTTGGGCTGCTAGCAAGACCTCTCTCCCCTGGTAGTGAACCTGGTGCCCAGTGTGTTGTTGCGTGCCCCTCTCCCTCCTCCCTCTCTCCCTCTCTTAGCTGTGTCCAGCACCTTTGTGTTCATGGGTCCAGTGATCAGGGCCTCCTCATAAGTAAGAACATGCGACATTCAGTTTTTGTTTCCATGATAGTTCACTTAGAATGATGGTCTCCAGCTGCATCTATGTTGCCGCAAAGGACATGATTTTGTTCTTCTGTATGGCTACATGGTATATGTACCACATTTTCTTTATCCAATCCACTTTCCATAGGCATCGATCCATTCCCTGATTTTGCTATTGTGAATAATGCTGCATGAATATACGTGTGCAAGTGTCCTTTTGGTAAAGCAATTTATGTGCCTCTGGATATGTTCCCAGAAGTGTGGTTCCTGGATCACATGGTAGCTCAATTTTTAGTTCTTTGAGAAAATGCCACTCTGCTTTCCACAAAAGTTGAACTAGCTTACATTCCCACCAAGAGTGTAGAAGTGTTTCCTTTACTCCACAGCCTCACCAACACTTGTTTTTTGGGATTTTTTTTTTTTTTTTGAGTTGGAGTCTCACTCTGTTGCCCAGGCTGGAGTGCAGTGGCACACTCATGGCCACAGCCTCAATCTGCTGGGCTCAGGCGATCCTTCCCCCTCCGCCTTCCAAGTAGCTGGAACTACAGGCATATGCCACCATTCCTGGCTAATTTTTCTTGGTTTATCGTAGAGATAAGATCTCACCATGTTGCTCAGGCTGGTCTTGAACCTATAGGCTCAGGCAATCCTCTCACCTCACCTCCCAAAGTGCTGGGATCATAGGTGTAAGCCACCATGCCCAGCCATGTTTTTTGACTTTTCTTTTTCTTTTTTGAGTTGGAGTCTCACTCTGTTGCCCAGGCCGGCGTGCAGTGGCATGCTCCTGGTCACCGCAGCCTCGACCTGCTGGACTCAGGCGATCCTTCTGCCTCAGCCTACCAAATAGGTGGAACTACAGATGTGCCCCACCACACCCAGTTAATTTTTTGATTTATTGTAGAGATGAGGTCTTATCATGTTGCTCAGGCTGGTCTTGAACCCACAGGCTCAGGCAATCCTCTCGCCTTGGCCCCCCAAAGTGCTGGGAGTATAGGCTTGAGCCACCGCACCTGGCCGTTTTTTGACTTTTTAATGATAGCCATTCTTATTGGTGTTAGGTGGTATCTCGTTAGTTTTGATTTGTATTTTTCTTATGATTAGTGAGGCTAATTTTTCATGTTTGTATGTCTTCCTTGAGAAGTGTCTCTTCATGTCCTTTGCCCATTTTTTTAATGGTTTTTTTTTTTCCTGTCAGTTTGTTTAAGTTCCTTGTAGATCCTGGATGTAGGCCTTTGTTGGATCCATAGCTTGCAAATATTTTTTCTTATTCTGTAGGTTGTCTCTTTACCCTCTTGATGGTTTCCTTTGCTGTGCAAAAACTTTTTAGTTTGATAAAGTCCCACCTGTTAATTTTAGATTTTGCTGCAATTGCTTTGGAAGACTCGGGCATGAATTCTTTGCCTACTCCAATGCCCAAGGATGTATTGTCTAAGTATTTTTCTAGATTCTTATAGTTTGAGGCTTCACACTTAAGTCCTTGATCCATTTTCAATTAATTGTTGTATATGGTGATAGGTAGGAATCCAGTTTCACTCTTCTGCATGTGGTTAGCCAGTTTACCCAGCACCATTTGCTAAATATGGTTTCCTTTCCCCATTGTTTGTTTCCATCATCTTTGTCAAAGATGAATTGGTTTTATTTCCAGATCCTCTGTCCTATTTTACTGATCTATGTGTCTTGGTTATTGTACCAGTACTAAGCTGTCTTGATTACTGTAGCCTTGTAGTAAAGTTTAAAGTCTGGAAGTGTGATGTCTCCAGCTTTGTTCTTTGTGCTGAGGCTTACGTTAGCTATTCAGGCTCTTTTTTGCTTCCATGTGAGTTTCTGTATTGTCTTTTATAGATCTTGAAAAATGATGCTGGCAATTTGATAGGAATTGCATTGAATTTATAGATTGCCTTGGGTAGGATGGACACCTTGACAATATTGAGTCTTCCAATCCAGGAGCAGGGTATGTTTTTCCATTTGCTTGTATCAGCCTTGATTTCTTTGAGCACTGTTTTGTAGTTCTCAGTGTAAAATCCTTTCACCTCTTTGGGTAGGTAGATGCCGAGGTTTTTTTTCGTTTGTTTATTTTTGTTTTGTTTTTGACTATTGTGAATGGGATTGTGTTTTTTATTTGGTTCTCAGCCTGCGTGTTGCTTAAATACAAGTGCAACTGTTTTGGGCACATTGATTTTGTATCCCAAGACTTTACCAAAGTCATTTATCAGTGCAAGGAGGTTTTTGACAGGCTCTCAAGGGTTTTCTAGGTATAGAATATTCATTTGCAAAGAGGGATACTTAACTCCCTCTTGTCCCATTTGGATACCCCTACTTTCTTTCTCTTACCTGACTGCTCTGGTCAGGACTTCCACCACTCTGCTGAATAGGAGGAGTCAGAGTGGGCATTCTTGTCTTATTCCAGTTCTTAGGGTAAAAGTTTCCAGCTTGTGTCCATTAATATGATGTTGGTTTGTCATAGATGGCTCTTATTATTTTGAGGAATATTCTCTCAAGGCCTAGGTGTTGGAGGGTTTTTATCAAGAAGGGATGTTGAATTTTATCAAATTCTTTTTCTGCATTTATTGAGATAATCATGTGGTTCTTAGTTTTATATCTGCTTATGTGATGAATTACATTTATTGGTTTGCATATGTTGAACCATCCTTGCATCCCAGGAATGAAGTCCTCCTGGTTATGATGGATGCTCCTTGTAGTGTGCCGTTGAATGCAGTTTGTTAGCATCTTGCTGATAATTTTTGCATCTATGTTTTTCAGGAAAATTGGCCTGTGATTTTCTTTCCTTGTTGGGTCTTTGCCATTTTAGGGTATCAGGATGATATTGGCTTCCTAGAATTAGCTAGGGAGGATTATTTACATCTCAATGCTTGGAATACTTTCAGTAGGATTGATGTCAGCTCTTCCTTGCACATCTGGTAGAATTCAGCTGAGAAACTATCTCTTGCAAGGATTTTTTTGGGGGGGCAGGCATATTTCTTATTACTGAATCCAGTTCTTGGATTGTTATTGATCTGTTTAGGGTTTCAGTCTTGGGAAGTTGTGTGTTGCCAGGAATATGTCCATTTCCCCTAGATTTTATAGCTTACTCACATAGAGCTATTCATAGTAACATATTTTTTTTTTTTGTATTTCTTCAGGATCAATTGTTGCATCACCTTTTCCATTTCTGATTGTGTTTATTCAGATGTTCTCTCTTTTTTATTGTTACTCTGGCCAGAGGTTTGCCAATTTTATTTATCCTTTTAAAAAACTAGCTTTGACTTGTTGATTTGTTGTATGATATATATTTTTTTGGTCTTTATTTCATTAAGCTTTGAATTTATTTTGATAATTTCTATTCTTCTACTGGTTTGGGGATTGGACTGTGCTAATTTTTCAGCTCCCTTAGGTGTGATGTTAGACTGTTTACTTGAGATCTATGTCTTGATGTGTGCATGCAATGCTATGAACCCACTTTGAGACTCTTCACTAGCAGTGCTGGTGCCCATCCCATTGCCAGATGAGGGCTGCAAACATGATTTGCCCACAGACAGCCTCCATCAGTGATTGCTACTTCTACTGAGCAGGGCAGGAACTAGGAGGTGGTGCACCTCTTCATGGCCTACCTGCTGAGAAATGCCAGGCACCTGCCAGCAAGGAAGTAGCATTCCTTCTATCCCTGTGTTAGAGAAGCAGCTCACCTAGATGAGGGAGGCTACTTTATGCCCTCCCTCTCAGAACACCAGTGCCAGAGTAGAGTTGGGTCCTCTACTGGCTGTCTGCCAATCCTGCTGAGGAGGCATGTGGACTGGGGCAGGGGACACCAGAGCTCTTGACCAGCCAGGGGTCCTGGCTCCTGTGCCAGAGGGAGCTGCTTGATGATGACGTGTTTCTTCTCATGAGTCCCAGTCTCTTCTGCTCACCCTTATTCTCTCCCATTCCCACCTTGATATTGTTCCCTATCTGATTCTTGGTTGGATGTTTCTATGAGGTCATCACAGTTGGGAATAAAAAAGCTCCAGAACATCATTAACTGCAGAAGAGAACTGTAGACAATATGACAAAGAAGTTTTTGTTGTTATTCTTAGATTCAAGGGATTTCTAAATTACTTCTAAGGCCTATCCTTGAAAAATCTGTAATCTTTTCTAAGGATAGCCCACATGCTAAGAGTCCCACTGTTTTATAAGAGCTTTATTCTTATATAAAAATTTAGAAGAACACTACTGAATATTATGTCATCTGTCACTTCAATTTTCCAATTATTTATACTATACCCACATCTCATTTCATGAAGCAGCAACATGAACTCTATCCCTTTAAAATATGCCATATCCTTACATATATATTTTTATACCCATAAGACAAATTTAATATTGTTTTGGTCTTACAAGTCCTACCTTTTAACACTTATTTACTTATTCCTGCATACAAAAAGCTATTTAGCACTTACTATGTGTTAGGGACTCATAGCTCCAAATATGTCTCCTTTATAAAGACTTCTTTGACCTTTTCAATATTTATTACACTATTTGGCACTTAATCATAAATTACATTTGGACACCTCTCTTACTGATATTGTGTATTGCTTTGTAATCTTGTTAGTCTTATATTCACAACTAAATTCTAAGTTTCCAGAAGGCAGGAGCTGAATGATAGGTCTTCTGTCTCTCATAACACCAAAACAGTGCTATGTACATAGTCAGTAGCCAGGAATCAATAGTGGTTTATTAAATGCTGAATGCTATAAGCCGAAATGGACAAATATGACTTTTGGCAAAAAATGGTGAAGCAGGTGGTGAAATAATGCTGGCTTCACAATGAGTGCTCCTCTTCCTTACCTTCCCAGTGTATGTGACACCATTCCTAGTTGGTACAGACCCTCTCCTTGCTGTCTTTGCCATATGTTTCCTTTTATATTTAGTTCTTTATGTATATAATGACGGAAAGTTGGGTGAGTATCAGGCATATCTAGCATGCTCAGGTTCATCTGGAGCCATGACCTCCAGATGAACCTGAGCATGCTAGATATGCCTGATACTCACCCAACTTCATTCAATCATATGATTCATTCAATCATATGACAAATAATTAATGAACACTAACTACACACTAGGCAGTGGTCTTGGAGCTGGGCACGTGGTGGTGACCAGAACAGGCATGTCATCCCTATTTATAAGAAGCTTTAAGTTTAGAGGTAATTTAGGGGGCCACCTACTGTGGTGTTCTGTCACCTCAGGAGTCCTCGGATGCTAAGGGAACATCTCTCAATAACCACCTTTATAAGAACACAGTAACCCCTATAGCTGTGCAGACAGAATGTTCATCCTCCCATCCCTCTGCCCCACTGGCAAATGGTGTTTTTGTTACTAATAGGCAAGTTTACTTGCCTACTTTGCCTAGATGAGAGACATAAAGAGGTTACCATGCCGTTATCTCACTTGGATTTATTTAGGCTCATACTGGTGGGTGGGCATTGCTATTACTATGAGTATCCACAGATCTGAATAATTTTGGTGTTTCTTTTAAAAATCCCAAATAAGTACTTTTGAAATATTTTTTTTTCTCTGAACTGCATTTGTTTCATTACTAGATTTCCATCTCAACTGTAAACCTTGGGGATTTGCATTCGATTGCATCTGGATTGCAGTCACTTCCTCAGCAATCCAGTGGATTTGGGAAAAATACAGAAAACAAAACGCAATAAAAACCCAACTCACAATGCTCCTAAATGTCTGTGTTGATGGTGAACTTGCTGAACATCTCAAAATTGTTTTTTAAAAAGTTCTAACTTTGACCACATATCCTTTCCTTCTATTTTTAACTTGTGAATGATCAGCCGAGTTCAAATGCAGACCTGTGGTTTGAATTAAGTTAGCACAGCATAGAGACCTGGCTCCAGCTGTCTCACTCCTCCCCTGCCCCTTCCTGGCAGACTCTGGAGTGTTTAGAATAATATTATTCTTTGCATTAATTTTTCTGAGAGGAAGTCCTTGCTAGGAACCTAGTTGAACTTGGCTCACCAAAGCTTCTTGTAGAGTTAGGAAAACATAAGGTGAGGTTACCAAGAAGGTTAATGGCAGAGAAGCCTGTGACTGTTTGATTGCCAGCTTAAAATAGTTGCTAATGAGGAAGAAGTCTCACTCTGTAGAGTTGTTCTGTTTTGTGACCACAGACTACACTCTACCAGCCACAAAGGGAACAGAACTAGGATTGAGTGTGTTGTTGCATCAGTGCCAATCCCAGCTAACTGCAAGAAGAAAAGTTTACTATGTGAGACACTTAGTATATGAGAGCCCCAGTTTGATCATTATAGGCTAAAGTAATGCTTCTTAAATTTTAGTGAACATACATATCTGGGGATCAACCTAAGATGTACATTCTGATTTAGTAGATCTGCACAAAGGCAGAGATTCTGGGTTTTGAGCAAGTTCCAAGATTATGTTGTGAGTTCTCTATCCTTTGGGCAGCATGGGGTTAGAATATTTTTCAAATACTAAGTGAAAAACAAACAAACAAACAAAAAACTCCCACATACATAGGGGCTTTTACATAGAGTTTTACTACCAAACAGTAAAAACTCAGAAATATAAACTAAGCTCCAAAAAGTCTCAAAAAATGAATCTGTGACAGAAGTCAGCCAGAGGTGGAGACTGCATCTGACTAGCAACTATTACCACCTTGTATCTCTGTGGCTAGTTTTAGTGTAAAAAAAAAAGGGTGTCTGCTTATGGCTAGATGTTATCAGGGCCATACATGCTAGAACTTCCTCAGAGTTCTACTCCAGTCTAGCTCTGTGCACTTGGGCAAATTATTAAAGCTCTCCAAATATTTCTCCTAATAGGTACTCTGTAGATAAAATGGTTCCCACACAAAAGGGTAGTTGTGAGGATGAAATGGGATAACCAAGCCGTGGTGTGCTGGATCTGGCTCCCACTTGCTGTCTAGAGCTGCCTAAATACTCAGGAGTTTGTGAGATGGTTTGTCAGCTTGAAATTTGCCTTGGTGGGGGTATTGGCACCATGGAAATTACTACAAGTCAAAATTTCTTCTTTTCTATTTTGAGAGCTGATTTACCAGCATGCCAGGTAGTAGCATATATAGCTTCTGAATTCTTCCAGTACTTGTAGTTTGAAACTTATAATTTAACACTTGGTGTTCTATATCAACTCCCTTCTCAAAAAATCTTTAATGGGGTTCTTCTCAAGAAATGGTAAATTTGGGTCTTTCAAACTGGAATCTGCATGAGATGTGACCATATTCTGTATTACCCATGACTGGTCAACGTTTGACTCTTTGATCTTGCCAAGGAAACCACTGAGCATAATCTCAGAATTTTTGGAGTTGATTGCCCCAAAAGTTTTCATCCCCTCTACAGGAATCACCAGAGTTGAAGTTGTGCTATCTCAGGATAGATTCCAGGATATTTGTGTCTCCAAAGTTTGACTATGATAAGCATACCAGAATCAGCATGGAGAGGGACAGAATATACACGTATAAGGGCTAGGAAATAGGTCTATGCCTAGTCATAGCTTTCACACAATTATCTAAATATTTGTAGATGGTAAATTGATTGGAAAATATCATCTGCCATAGCAAGTAAGGAGGTAATTTCCCTCTGTATATTTGTACTGACAACATGGGTTTATTATCCTTAATCTGAGGGACCTTAAGAATCAATCTAGCCATCCAATGGGAATGCCTTTAACAGTTCTTCACTATTCCTCTAAAATTCTCTGTTCCTTCCCCTGGACTCTCCTCAATGCCTTCTGCTGAGAAGAATGAAGTGTTTTTTTTAATTCTTAGAATGCTAGGCCACAATGAATGTACCTCACTTGACCCAAAAACTTTCTTCTGAGAAGCAATTTGCACCTACCTAAGAGCGTGGACTCTGGAACTTGACTGGCTGGGTTCTGATCCCTATTTCATAATGTGATGCTGTCTAAGTGATGCCTTATTTTCCTCATCTGTAAGATTGGAATAATACTAGTGCCTTCCTCCTAAGATTTTTGAATGACATAAATTGATTTAAATACCTCAAGTTCTCAGAGCAATGTCTTACATAGTAATTCCAATACACATTTACAATTATGGTTTCTATCATCTTTTTTGCAATTTCATCTTTTTCCCTCTTTAAGAAACTTTTCCTTCAGTTATGCGTATATCATTCTGTTTTTAAAAACAAATAAAAAGAAAGACAACCCTCTCAGGTCCCCCTCCTGTCCTCTGAATAAATTCTGCTTTCTAAAAACAAACAGACAAACAAAAAACAAATAAAAAGAAAACAACAAGAAACTGATGTTTCTTCATATTTCCTGATATGCTTTTGGAAAAAAAGTCTGCATTTGCTTTTTTCCTTCCGGATCACACAGTCTCCTGTTGTTTCTTCATTGCAATCTGACTTTAGCTCTGTAGCTGCTAGGAGCAGGTACTACTGTGCAGATGCTCTGATGGGCAACTGTTCTGATGAAACTGTTAGGATCCAGGTCACACAGGGCCACACTTAGGTTTTAAATGGTTAAGGAGTTGATGGATAGCACTTGCTATGAAAATCATATAGGCTCAGATAATACTTTCTACAAATCTCAAGACTTCCACCACATAAGCATTCGTGTTATTTTGGAGGTAGAGGTGGGGCCTTGGCAGTTTAGCCTAGGCAATGGGGTATGGTAGAAAGAACAGTGAACTTGGCATTGCAGGACCTTCTACCACTTCCTTATTCTGTTTTGCACATGGTAAATGCCCAATCAGTACTTGTTTAACAGAAAAGAATTATTTGCCCAGCAAACCACTCAATTATTTGCCTTTTTATTCTAATGCTGATGAACCAGCTATCCAGATTGGGTACAACACCAACAGAGCCTAAAGGGAAGTTGACTTCCTGGGCCTGTAACTGGGTTCCACAGGTAGGAACCCAGGTAGGTTAATAAACTGAGGGTCTTGGAAAGGATTTTTTTCTTTGAAGGAAAATTAAGGCAAGGAGACACAGGGTGGAGGGAGCTGGCTGGCTGCTCTGACCCTTTAGATAGAGAAGTGGGACTCAAACAAAATCCTCTCCTGGTTAAAGCTAGCCTGATATTTCTCTAGTATTATCTATTTCTTCCCTCTATCTCTGTCTCCAGTGTCTTTCTTCTCTCAGGAGAATTTTAACTTCTGAATTGCTGTTGTCACATGTCTTGAAAAAGTGTCCCAATGTTAAGAGAATCATAACCTGCATCAAAGTAAGAAGTTATCTTAACCATCTTCATTTTATAAACAGGTCCCAATAGTTGCTAATTAAGCCAATAATCATCAGAGAACATAATTTTCTTCTCTTTGTAGAAAGAAAAATAAGCAAATTTGGATTAGTGTTTGACTGGTTTAGGCGACACTCCCATTGTAAAAATGCAATATGAACAATCAGAGACATCAAGGGATTGAAGGCTTCCTTTACTCATTCTTCAAAAGGATATATTGTCACACGTGGTTTTGTCAGATAACAATTTTGAAATGCTGAATGATGCCCAGCAATCCCTTTTCTGTTTGATCTCACAATCTTTTTGTAAAAAACAAACAAAAAAGGTTTTTATTTTCCATCAAAACAGAGCAAGCAGATTTAAATTAAGCACACAGAACTGAAAATTAAAATTTTAGTCAAATCGTGGTATATATTATTTGGTCTACATTATGCTAAACAATTGGTTTGTTTGACTTTGGGGTCGCAAAGTGATCATCTTTTGGTTTGGTATCATATAGACTCAGCCTATATGTTTCTTGGTAAAACGGTGACTAAATCTTTCTTTGGCTTAATCTATCTTTGTGTCTGCAAGAGATTTAATGTATAAGTTATACATGCAGCAGCCTTCAGGCAAGTTTAGCTTTCTGAAGTATTTCTGCTATCTACAGGATTTAAGCTACCAGAAGCTTCTATTCTGACATTTTCCCCTCTTTTCCTCAGGGAAGTAAATTCAATTGAAATCCAAATTGAGAAATGGAAGAAAAAAAGAGATCTCAATTTGCAGCATGAAATTTTTGGCATGACTGGGCTTAGGAAGACAAAAAAAAAAAAAAAAAAGTTTTCAAGAGCTAAATCTAAAATATCTTCAACCAAACAGCAGGCTTATGCTTTTCTTCATCTAGTTAGAGAGACAAACAAACAAACTGAAATTCTATGAGCATACAAACATAATGGCTATCCTACTATAATGCTTCCCTGTTATGATTCAAGATACATACTGGAACAGAACACACTGGAAAAAGTTTTGGCGATTTGCTTGATAAACTAAGATAAGAGAGAAGTGAATTTCAGTATGGGAATAAGGCTTGCTATGGTTCTCTCTAAATTTCCTTCTGACAATGATAAATTCTACACAAGGAAATGGTCTGTTTAAGTACTTGAACAAAAGTTCATGTACTTCTGTCTGCATGAGACAGACTCCCGTGAGTTTAAATTCTATGATTACCATGCACAAATAGGAATTCAAATCAGGATTCTTGTTTTTCTCTTAGTAAAAAATCACTCAATAGCTGAGTTAGAATGGTGTATTAGAGGAGATTGTTTATCAACTATTGGTCAAGAAGCATGTATTGAACTCTCATTGAGTGTCTGGCCCGATGCTAAGTGCCACTATTCACAGTCCCAAAGTGCTTCATAAATAACCTGCATAGCTCATATCTGATGTACCCTCATTTCCCCAAATCCATGCCAAAAGTTTTCTGGCTGGCACAGAGTACCAAATATTACACACACACACACACACACACACACACACACACATACACACATACATATATATATAATTTCCCCTTTCCTCTGACAGGAGTAGCTCAGCATGGTATACTCATTTTTCAAAATTGAATTTCAATCGAAATGGCTAAATGATTTTTAAAGATCTCTACATTAGCAATAAGACAAAATGAAAAAGTAAACTATTTTCTTAGAAAATATTTGCGGCCGGGCTCGGTGGCTCAGCCTGTAATCCTGTGCTTTGGGAGGCTGAGGTGAGTGGATTGCCTGAGCCCGCGGGTTCGAGACCCGCCTGGGCAACTTGGCAAGACCTCATCTCTACAATAAAAATCAAAAAATCAGTCGGGCGTGGTGGCGCGCGCCTGTAGTTCCAGCTTCTTGGAAGGCCGAGGCGTAAGGATCGCCGGAGCCCAGCAGGTCAAGGCTGCGGTGGCCGGGAGCGGCCACTGCGCTCCAGTCTGGGCGACAGAGTGAAACTCCAACTCAAAAAAAAAAAAAAAATTTGCCATAAATATTCTAAGGGTTGAGACGTTTAATATTTAAAGAGAATATATTTCAATAAGAAAAATATCAATTTATCCTAACATAAAAACAAATCCAAATAAGTAAAGATTTGTAGAAAAAGAAAATTACCAACAGGGAAATTAAAATATACATGATCATTTTAGTCTGGCATGTAGAATCTACTCCATAAATATTTTGAATAAACGAAGAAATTCAGTAAAAAAAAATGTTCAATGTGGGTAATAATAAAGATTGTAAAATTAAAACATTTTGCCAATGAAACTAGCACATATTAGAATATCAGTCTGGGTCCAATGAGGAAATAGAAACAAAACAGTGGCTTAAACAAGGAAATTTGGGGCAATCCCTTCGGGTCCCCTTCCACTGTGGGAGCTTTTCTGTCCTCTCAATAAATCCTGCTTTCTAAAAAAAAAACAAAACAAAAAAAACCAAGGAAATTTATATAAAGAATGATTAATTATAATAAGTTATGAGGAAGATCTCTGTGGTGCCCTAGAGCTAGAGGAGAATACTCAGGAAATTGCAAACTTGGAAGAGATTCAGGCTTCAGTGGTGAAAATTTATTTCAGCCCACTGGATAGCAGAGATGTTTGCTGGTTTGTGCAGGTTGGTGTTGGTCAGCAGTTACGGGCAAAAAAGAGACACCTCTCAGAGTGCAGGTAGGATAATATCACCAGCAACCAGTGGTAGACATTCAGGGGTTGGAGAGCCCTTTAGCCGGCAGGTGGGCAGCACAGGGGCCTGAAGTGGGAGGGAATCCAGGGGCGGCATGTTCAGGAGGACGTCAAGGTGTTGGTTTCCATGTTAAGAGGGCCTTACAAAGGTTATTGCCAGCCTGAGGCTGCAAAGATGCTTAGGTTTTCTGGGTCTTTGGTAGGGAAGAGCTCTACCAGATGTCCTCCTACCCACACTGCCGACTCCCGTGCTACAGGTAGAAAACAGGAGAGCCTCCTTCTGCCTGCAGTGTCCCTCTAGCACTTTCTTTAAAAGAGGAATGCCTTACAAGCGGCCAACAGACACATGAAAAAATGTTCAACCTCACTAATCATCAAGGAGATGCAAATTAAAACTACACTGAGATACCACCTAACTCCAGTCAGAATGGCCATTATCAATAACTCAAAAAATAACAGATGCTGGAGAGGAGTGGTGAAAAGGGAACACTTCTGCACTGTTGGTAGGAGTGTAAACCAGTGCAAGCTCTGTGGAAAGCAGTGTGGTGATTCCTAAAAGCTCTAAATATCGACCTCCCATATGACCCCGCAATCCCCCTACTGGGAATATACCCT
>CAUYQG010064518.1:0-10456 GCA_963574415.1 Tarsius wallacei | reverse complement strand
ATTTTGGGAGGCCGAGGTGACAGAATTGCCTGAGTCCATGGGCTTGAGACCAGCCTGGGCAACTTGACAAGACCTCATCTCTACAATAAATCAAATAGGGACAGTGCAGTGCAAACCCTTAGGGTGTGTGCCTTTAGTTCCAGCCACTTGGAAGGCTGAGGTGGAAGGATTGCCTGAGCCCAGCAGGTCGAGGCTGCGGTGGCTGTGAGCATGCCACTGCAATCCAGCCTGGGAGACAGAGTGAGACTTGACTCAAAAAAAAAAAAAAAATGGAGATATGACTGGGCATGATGGCTCATGCCTATAATCCCATCACTTTGGGAAGCTGAGGCAGGAGGATTGCTTGAGTCCGGGAGTTCAAGACCAGCCTGGGCAACATAGTGAGACCTTGTCTCTACAAAAAAAAAAAAATCAAAAAATTATCCAGGCATTGGGGCATGTGCCTGTAGTCCCAGCTACTCGGGAGACTGAGGTAGGAAATGGTCGCCTGAGCCCTGGAAGCTGAAGCCGCAATGAGTCAGAATCATGCCACTGTACTCCAGCCTTGGCGACAGAGTGAGACTCTGTCAAAAGCAAACAAAGAAACAAACACAGCTCAGTAGACATAATTGGGACTATTACATCTACTGGGCAGGTGTCAGACTGATTGATTAAATGGAGATATGATGAGGACCCTATAACTCCCGCATTATTTAACGTTTTCAGCATGACACTAATCTTTAATATTTCTTCTGACTCTGAGATGTGATATTGTTTTTTATTTACTATTTTGGCCATTGGAAGGTTTTTCTTGGGAGGAGGGGGAGTTCGAGGGGCTTCCATGGAGTCTTTCTTTTTTTTTTCGAGTTAAAGTCTCACTCTGTCACCCAGGCTGGAGTGCAGTGGCATGCTCATGGCCACCCCAGCGTTGACCTGCTGGGTTCGGGTGATCCTTCCGCCTCAGCCTTCCAAGCTGCTGGAACTATAGGTGTGCGCCACCATGCCCAGCTGATTTTTTAAATTTATTTTTGTAGAGATGAGGTCTCACCAAGTTGCCCAGGCTGGTCTCAAACCCGTGGGCTTAGGCAATCCTCTCACCTTGACCTCCCAAAGTGCTGGGATTATAGACGTTAGCCACCATGCTTGGCCGATAAAAGCTGTTCTAACTGTGGGTACTATGGGGTTATCAAACACTTCCTTGGGCTACCTGAATTATACTACCCGAGTCATCTTCAAGTGCTGCAAATCAATTCTTGTTATGCTAGGAGGAGTTTTTATTCAAGGAAAGCGTTACAGTGTTGTAGATGTGTCTACTGCACTGTGTATGAGCCTTGGCCTGATATGGTTTACCCTAGCTGATAGCACAATTACACCAAATTTCAACCTGACAGGTGTGATGCTTATGTCCCTGGCACTATGTGCAGATGCTGTCATTGGAAATGTTCAAGAGAAAGCTATGAAACTGCATAATGCTTCTAATTCTGAAATGGTTTTGTATTCGTATCCGATCAGTTTTGTTTACATTTTATTGGTACTGACATGCACTAGTGGATTAGGCCCTACAGTAACGTTTTGTTCAAAGAATCCAACTCGGACCTATGATTATGTTTTCCTTTTTTCTCTCGCTGGATATTTTGGAATCTCCTTTGTTCTGGCTTTGAGTAAAAATTTTGGTGCACTTCTTGCTGAAACAGTGACGGCAGGAAGAAAAGCAATGACCGTTGTACTTTTGTTTCTATTCTTTGCTAAATCACTCACATTTCAGTATGCGTGGTCTGGTTTGTTAGTTGTCCTTGGTATATTTCTCAATGTTTACAGCAAAAATATGGAAAAATAAGACTGTCATCACTGTATGATCTGATAAGCAAATCAGTGGGTGCAAGGAAGTCAAGGACGTTGGAGCAAACTATGTAAGCAGTGATTCGTCCTGCATAAAATAGAACATTAAGGGAACAATCATAAATTAACCTTCCAAAGGGATTGTTATAAAAACCAAAGTATTTGGAGGCATTGCTACCCATTTGTGAGTAGATTACATATGAAGTAGTTTTGTGGTGTCATCCTTTACTTTAGAACACTTGTTTGAGTTTGAAGCAGTCAAGAGAGCTGCATCTAGCACATCTTGCAATAAAATGTCAATATGAAGGACCGTAATTCCTAGCAGTTTATTGAAAATTTCACTGGAAATGGGCCATGTTGCAAGACTAATTGGATGTCATTATGCATTATGACATGTCAAAGAAATTGATATTTAATAGCAGGTAGCTTACCTTCATTCCATTTTGGTGGTGTTATTTAAATTGATTCTCTCTTATAAGAGAAAACTGATGAGTTAAAGTCTGGAGAGAATAGCATTCATTGTAAATAAAATAAAATAAAATAAAATTAGGAAAGCATGGTGGTTTACACCTGTAGTTCCAGCTGCCTGGAAGGCTGAGACAGAAGGATTTCCTGAGCCCAGAAAGTCGAGGCCGCGTTGGCCGTGAGCATGCTACTGCACTCTAGCCTGGGCAACAGAGTGAGACTCTGGCTAAAAAAAAAAGAAAAAGATACAGCTAGCGAGAAGGAAAAAAAAAAAAGAGGAAATGCAAGAATTAAAGGCACTTTCTCCTTCACAGACACCTTCTCCTCTTTTTTCTATGCTGATAATCTTTCAGAGGGTAGTTCCCTTTTTTAGTGAATTTTCCTATAAATGGAAATGAGGGCACAGCTTTCTACAACTACCTGCTCTGTTTGAGGATACAAGTTTGTATGACTGGTGGCCTAAACCTGAGTCTACTTTCAGAACAGATTCCATATCCAGGAGTCTCTTGCCATCTGCACACCACATAACTAGAAAGGCAGAAATAAAAAGACAGGATCACAAGATGATTGACAGCTTGGGTAAAAGACTGTGCTTTGGTTTGACTGTGTTCTCCAAATTCCATGTGTTGGAAACTTAGTTCCCACATTAATATGATGATGGTATTTGGAGGTGAGGCCTTTGGGAGGTAGTTAGGATTAGTTAAGGTCATCAGGGTGAGGCCCCTGTGATGGAACCAGTTGCTTTGTAAGAAGAGGAAGAATGACTTGAGCTGACATGCTGGTGCCCTATTGCTATGTTTTGACATAGCAAGAAGGCCCTCACAAGATGCTGGCACCTTGATATTGGACTTCTCAACCTCCAGAACCATGAACCAAATAAACCTCTATTCCCTCTCTCTCTTTCTCTCTCTCTCTCTCTCTCTCACTCTCTCTACCTATCTATCTATCTATCTATCTATCTATCTATCTATGTTTTTTAATTTTAAATATGTGGGGTACAAAATCCTCTATTCTTTTTTTTTTTTTTAAATCAGAGTCTCACTCTGTCACCAGACTGGAGTGCAGTGGCATGCTTTACAGTCAGTGCAGACTCGACCTGCTGGGCTCAGGGGATCCTTCCACCTCAGCCTTCCAAGTACCTGGAACCACAGGCATGCACCACCATGCCTGGCTAATTTTTTTATTTTTGTAGAGACAAGGTCTCACCATGTTGCTTAGGCTGGTCTCAAACCCCTAGACTCAGGCAATCCTCTCGCCTCAGCCTCCCAAAGTGTTGGGATTACAGGCATGAGCCACCACACCCGGCCAAACCTCTATTCTTTATAGATTACTCAGTCTGTGGTATTCATTTATAGCAACAACAAACTGACTAAGACTGACCGTGTTCCCATATGATGGCAACAGGATGGAGAGTAGCTACACTAGTTACATGGAAAAAGGCAAACAAACAAGGTGTTAAGCTGATGAATGTCAATACTGGAATGGAATCTGAATTGTTGTATAATTTACATTTTTCTTGTCTCAATGCAGAGAAAATCAGTTCTTTTTATTTGGATAGCCAGTGAAGCTGATATAATTGAGTAGCAACTCAGGAATTCTGGGTGATTCAGATCCCTTTCTCACTCATTTAAAGACTTCTTTTCCTGTGCCCTACGAGTTATGGAACTACTCTGCAGTGTGTTTTCAGTTAATAGCCTCGTGCATGGAGATGTGCACTGGCTACTGCATGAAATTCTGCAACCAGCAGACTTTGCTCCTTTGATGGAGCAAGCATGTTGGAATCCAGAAGATTACAACCTCAGGGTGTATGTAGCCAAGAGAAGTGGACTATCCACCACCACCCACAATATGGATGATTTGAGAACAGAGGATACTTGAAGCATTTTCGGTAAAGGGGAGCTTGCAGCTGTGTTCGCATAAGACAGGTGAGTCCATCACTGATTTCCAGTGGGTTGGGCAAAGATTTCTTTTCTTTTAGAACTGTGTTCTAAAAAATTTTTGGCATGGATCCAAGGTCAGGTAAAAATCGTCCTCTGGTTCTAGCCACTTTGTCTTTGTTCTCTTGCTAACTATCCAAACCCTAGTTAAGGAAAATGTGACAGGATGGCAAAATCAACTAGCAGCAGCTACTCAATTTTGGGATAATCTAAAAACAAAAAAGAAAAGAAGAGATTACAGACTGTTGTGTTGTCTGTTCAGTTAGAACTCTTTACTTAAGACAATAATCCTATGCTGGTCAATCTATAAAGGAAAGAAAGGAAGATGGGAGAGTGTATCTGTTATTGCAAGAGGCCAGGGCATTGGAAGAGAGATTGCAAGAAACTTTGGAGAATGCAGGAACTGCAGAGACAACAGATTCAGGAAAGCCTAAGAACAAAGTTTCAGCTAGAAAATACTCAAATGACTCAAAATTGACAGAATCCCAGAGGTGGGAACTAGTCAGCCATAATGTGTCAATAACTCTCCCTCAGGCTAATCCTTGCCTTTTGTGATAGAGACTGGTGCTACTTATTCGACAATTTCCTTGGAATTTCCATTTGGTGACAGGTCAGCACAGATTGTTGGTATTTTGGGTCAGCCTCCTACTTGTGCTCTTTCCTCTGTAATTCCCGTAGAAATAGGTCCTCTAACTGAGGAACATATGTTTTTCGTTTCTTCTGAATCTCCTGTAAACCTACTGGTGAGAGGTCTGCTGTGTAACTTAAAGGCTACCATCTTGTGTCTCGTGGATGGAGTGTTTGCGAAGCTTTATGGAGAAAAGGAATTTGATTTGGTCACTATGCACTTCTGAGAAAAGAGGTATGGCAGAGAGTGGCAATATGGAAAAGGCCCCCCCAACATGAAAGAAGTCACCTAAATGTGAGGTAAAAAAAGCTTTTAGCACTTTTAGAATAAAATATAGGAGAAAATCTTTATAACCTTGGCAAATATTTCTTTTCCTTTTTTTTTTCTTTTGAGTGCAGTGGCACACTCATGGCCACCCCAACGTTGACCTGCTGGGCTCCGGCGATCCTTCCGCCTCAGCCTTCCGAGTAGCCGGAGCTACAGGCACACGCTGCCATGCCCAGCTAATTTTTGATTTATCATAGAGACGAGGTCTCATCAAGTTGCCCGGACTGGTCTTGAACCCGTGGGCTCAGGCAGTCCTCTCGCCTCAGCCTCCCAAAGTGCAGGGATTACAGCCTTGAGCCACCATGCCTGGCTAGCGTTTGCATTTCGAAATACTCCATTAAGAAAATGAGAAAACAAAGCACAGACTGGGAGAAAATATTTGCAAATCATGTAGATGACAAAGGACTTATATCCAGAATATATGAATAACTCTTACAACTCAATGATAATAGTAATTAGACAACCCAATTTAAAAGTAAGCAAAAGACTTGAGGCATTTAACCAAAGAGAATGACAATATTGGATTAATTTGAGATGTAAAACCAATAAACATTGTTTACCAAAAAGATGAGCCATGACCATGTGTAAAACAATATCCTTTATTGAGAGTTCAAGTAAATGGAATACAGCCAGTTATAAAATGATTAGAAAAACAAAGCAAAGTCTAATTAAAAGAGGGTACTTACTCTGTAATACTCTCATACTTCTAGTAAAGAAGAAAGGTAAATTTGATAAGGATAGTTGACCACTATATAGATTTGCACACATTTTGGAGAAATAAACTAACTTGTTGTCCTATTAACTCCTGTAGTTCCTAGCCCTGCAATGATTCTGATTTCTGTATCACTGTCTGCAAAGTTTTTTTGTTTTTTTTTTTGAGTTGGAGTCTCTGTCGCCCAGACTGGAGTGCAGTGGCCGCTCCCGGCCACCGCAGCCTCGACCTGCTGGGCTCCGGCGATCCTTCCGCCTCAGCCTTCCGAGTAGCCGGAATTACAGGCATGCGCTATCATGCCCGGCTAATTTTTTGATTTATTGTAGAGATGAGGTCTCGCCAAGTTGTCCAGGCGGGTCTCGAACCCGTGGGCTCAGGCAATTCACTCAAAGCGCGGGATTACAGGCTGAGCCACCGAGCCCGGCTTGCAAAGTTTTTTTTAAATTGATCTATGTTCTACAATTCCTTCCTCTCCTCTCCTCTCCTCCTCTCTCCTCTCCTCTCCTCACCTCCTACTTCCTTTCTTTACTTCTAGTGGACAAATCTAATTCTTATTTGCTTATGGAGTCCAATATTTATGGCAAATAATTTCTCAAGGATTTTGAGAAATCCCCTACTGTTTTTTTCTCTCACACACACTCTCTCTCTCTCTTTTTTTTTTTTTTTTTGAGGTGAAGTCTCACTCTGTTGCCCAGGCTGGAGTGCAGTGGCACGTTCACGGCCACCCCAGCATTGACCTGCTGGGCTCTGGCGATTCTTCTGTCTCAGCCTTCCAAGTGGCTGGAACCACAGGCAGGCACCACCACGCCTGGCAAATTTTTTTGATTTATTGTAAAGACGAGGTCTGGCCAAGTTGCCCAAGCTGGTGTTGAACCCCTGGGCTCAGGCAATCCTCTCATCTCCACCTCCCAAAGTGCTGGGATTACAGGCATGAGCCACCGCGTCTGGCCCAGAAGAGGCTTTTGAATAACAAAAATTGGCTATAGCCTTTCTCCTAGCTTTGATAAGTCTAATTTTTGAAAACTACGACCAGACGTATAATGTTCCTATTCAGAATGAAGATTTAACGTCTATCAGTTGGTAATGTACTGTGGCTAAAAGTGACCTGCTTAAGGCTTCCCAGCTATGGTGACTTATCAGACAGCCTTGGAAGCTTAAGTTTTATCTGGAATTAAGTCTGCATATGCAGGTGAGTTAATACTGGTTACCTATACTACAGCTGCAATTCTTGGTTTGGAATATATATACATATAGTCTGTCATGTAACAAACTTTAAAAAAATTAGAGGATTTTTTTTACTTTAATAATATTAGAATATGCAGGAAACTCTCTTATGGAAATTGGAATTGGTAGCCAATTCCTGATCAAAGCTCCAAGTTCTCATGCCGCAAGAGATAAGATAGACAAGTGGGACCTCATCAAACTGACAAGTGTCTGCAAAGCCAAAGAAACCATCAAGAGAGCAGGGAGACAGTCCACAGACTGGGGAAAAATTATTTGCCAACTGTATATCTGACAGAGGCCTAACAACTATGATCTACAACGAACGCAAAGGTGCTGAAAAGAAAAAAACAAACAGCCCCATTACAAAGTGGGCAAAATATATGAATAGACACTTCTCGAAAGAAGACATACGAGCAGCCAACAGATACATGAAAAAATGCTCAGCCTCACTAGTCATCAAATAAATGCAAACTTAAATCACACTGAGATACCACCTCACTCCAGTCAGGATGGCCATCATCAATAACTCAAAAAACAACAGATGCTGGAGAGGACGCAGGGAAAAGGGAACACTTTCACACTGTTGGTAGGAGTGTAAACTAGTACAGCCTCAGTGGAAAACAGTGTGGCGACTCCTAAAAGATCCAAAAACCGACCTTCCATACGACCCCGCAATTCCTCTACTGGGAATATACCTCAAAGAACACAAATCACTCTATAAAAAAGATACCTGCACATGTATGTTTATCACAGCATTGTTCACAGTAGCAAGAACATGGAACCAACTGTGCTGCCCATCAAAAGAGGACTGAATAAAAAAATGTGGTACATATACACGATGGAATATTATGCAGCCATAAAGAAGGACAAAATCATGAACTTTACAGCAACCTGGATGGACTTAGAGCCTATAATACCGAGAGATCTATCGCAGAAACAAAGAACTGAGTATCACATGTTCTCACTCATAAGCGGACCTTCAACAATTATCGTAATACTGTAAGAAAAGGATTGGCAGAAGTGGGAATCTGCCGGGGGAGGGGGAACACACCTCATCAACAAGGGTACCTGCATAACGAACATTTGTATACCTAACCCTGAATTATACCCCACATCTTTAAAATAAAAAAAATTAAAAGAGAAAAAGAAATAACTAAAGACACCACATGGAATATTCATAGCTGATTTGTTAGGGAATTTACGTCCACCTGCTCAGATATCAGTCATCCTTTTTGCTGACAGGACAAAAAAAAATTTTTGGACACATGGCAAGGCCCAAATTTAGAAATTCCTGTTCTTTTATAAAATTCATTTTTATGGCCGGGCTCGGTGGCTCAGCCTGTAATCCCGCGCTTTGGGAGGCTGAGGTGAGTGGATTGCCTGAGCCCATGGGTTCGGGACCCGCCTGGGCAACTTGGCGAGACCTCATCTCTACAATAAATCAAAAAATCTGCCGGGCGTGGTAGCGCGCGCCTGTAGTTCCGGCTACTCGGAAGGCTGAGGCGGAAGGATCGCCGGAGCCCAGCAGGTCGAGGCTGCGGTGGCCGGGAGTGTGCCATACACTCCGGTCTGGGCGATGGAGTGAGACTTCAACTAAAAAAAAAAATTGGCAGAGAAGACAGAGGAGGCAGAAGGAGAAATGGACCTTGGGATAAAGACTCACAAGTGAGTGGCCCCAGCATCTTAGTGACCTCTGTGCCCAGAGGGTCTTACCCATGCCTTGTATGAAGGAAGCCCTCAGAAAGGTGCATAATCTATATCATTTCAGAATGTGGGGGTGGAGAAGTAGCCTCCTCGCTATGGAACAGGCTCAGATAGTGTCCACTGTCTACCCTGGGAGTTGTAGAATCTGTCTCTGATGCTTAGTAAGTGTGTGCCCTTAGACACCGAAAGGACAGAGCCCAGAAAGGAATTTCTCTGGTCTCTTTGAGCTCATACAAGACAATAATCCTTTCCCAAGAATCTTTTCCTGGAACCCTGGGTGAGTCACAAGAGACATTGAGATTAACATCTCCTAAAGAATGTGTCTTTCAGCTACCAGACCTGCTTTCTCATCTACGTGGCTGGCTGGCCCATGCATCTGGTTGTCAGGGAGGTGAGAGACAGACCCCATCACCACAGCCACCATTAGGTGACTAACCCACCCGTCTGGCTCTGTCCATCGCTGTGACGTCAGTTCCTGTGCTTACCTGCCCTCTTCGTGATGACATAAAACAGAACACCACACAATCACCTGAATGACCTGCCCCCATCAAAGGAAAGGTTTAGAGGTGTTCAGCTTCAAGCAGCTACAGCCATGCTTTTGTTAAGCTCTGACTCAGCCATGCTTTTTTCTAAGCTCTGGCCCCCTTCCCAATCTGGGGAGATGAATCTCTCCTCTCTCTCTCTCTCTCTCTTTCTCTCACTGTCTCTCTCTCTCATTTACTTTCTAAGTAAACTATTTTTCCTAATCTAATTTCTACACAATTGTTGCATCTTACCTGCGGCACCAGCCTAGCCCACAGACCTACCATTTTGGGGGATTTGGGAGATTTCACTCCTCATGGAGCTCCCTTCACACTCTCTTTCACTCTCCTCTTTTTTCTTTTTCTTTCTTTTTTTTTTTTTTGAGTTGGAGTCTCACTCCGTCGCCCAGACTGGAGTGCAGTGGCCGCTCCCGGCCACCGCAGCCTCGACCCGCTGGGCTCCGGCGATCCTTCTGCCTCCGCCTTCCAAGTAGCTGGAACTACAGGCACGCGCTACCACGCCCGGCTAGTTTTTGATTTATTGTAGAGACAAGATCTCGCCAAGTTTCCCGGGTGGGTCTCGAACCCACAGGCTGAGGCAATCCACTCGCCTCGGCCTCCCAAAGTGCTGGGGTGACAGGCTGAGCCACCGAGCCCGGCTACTCTCCTTTTTTCAACCCTGAGTTTCGACAATGCACTTGGCCCTTTTCTCTGCGATTCGCTCTTCACCCCCATTGCCTGTGACAGGCAACATCCATTGGACCTCTCTCTGGAGCTCCAGCCTTTTCCAGTATGAAGCTACGTCCCTGGCGAGTTCACGCACTACCCTATTCCTTGCTAAAAGGTCTTCGAACAAACCCGAGAGGCTTCCACTGGGGCTCAGTGCCCTCTGCGGAAATCTTGGCGCCAGGTGTCCCGAACATACGTTGGAGCAGCCTTGCCGCCGGGCGAAAGGACTGCCTCCGGTGGGATTAGGGGATCAAGGGGATACCCTTTCTCACTCGATACCCACACACCCAAGCTAATTCCACGGATCCTCTTTCGGGATGCCAACTCAAGGATGGTATCTCTCTTTCTGGCCTCTCAGGGGCCACTCTCAGGACCAATCCCTCTCTCTCTC